>VZQC01008386.1:3073994-3099582 GCA_009823505.1 Rhizomys pruinosus
CCAGGACAGCTGGGGCTACAGGGAGACCCTGTCTCGAAAAGACAAAAAAAAAGAAAAAAACTGAAGCCAAGCATAGTGGTGAATTCCTAATATTCAGGAGGTAGAAGTAGGGGGATCTTAGCCAGGCTCAGTGGTACACACCTTTAATCCCAGCACTGGGGAGGCAAAGGTAGGTGGATCTCTGTGAGTTCTGAGGCTGGCCTGGTCTACAGAGCTAGCTCCAGGCCAGCTGGGACTAAAGGGAGACACCCCCCCCCCCAAAAAAAAAGGTGGATCTCTGAATTTGAGGCCAGCCTGGGTTACATAGACCCTCCCTCAAAAAACCAAAACCCCTGGGTTAAAGAGCTGATTCTGGGGCTGGACAGATGGCTCAGCAGTTACGAGCACCGACTGTTCTTGCAGAGGACCCGGGTTTGATTCCCAGCACCCACATGGCGGCTATGAACCATCTTTAACTCCAGTTCTAGGGAAATCCGATGCCCTCTTCTGACCTCCGTGGCATTGCACAACACAGGTGCACAAACCTACATGCAGACAGTACACTCATACACATTAAAAAATATATATATTTATATATTATATATATTTTATATATAATGTATATATATATTCAACCACGTTCAGAAGGCTGGGGTAGGAGATACAGAATTCTAGGCCAGCCTGGACTACATAGCAAGATCATGTCTCAGTAACAAAAAGATGAATTACTCCAAATGTTTTCCTTTTATTTATTCATTTTTTATGTTTTCCTTTTAAAAACAAAACATTGGGGTGTCAAAATGGCTCAGAGAGTAAAGGTACTTGCCACTAACCCTGATGATTTGAGTTTGATCCCTGGAATGGAAAGATGAAAGGAGAGAGCTGATTCTTACAAGTTCTCTGATATTTTTGGTGCACACACCTGTTAAAAATCATCTACTAGGGGCTGGAGAAATGGCCTAGCAGTTAGGAGCACCAACTGCTCTTGCAGAGGACCTGGGTTCGATCCCCAGCACCCACATGGCAGCTGAGAACCATCTTTAACTTCAGTTCCAGGGGAATCCGACACCCTCTTCTGACCTCCACGGCATTGCACGACAGGGGCGCACAAACCTACATGCAGGCAGTACATTTATACACATGAAAAATAAATAAAAAAGTTAAAAAATCATCTATTAGAGCTTAGTGTGGTGGTGCATGTGTTTAATCCCAGCACTCCGGAGGCTGAGGCAGGTGGATTTCTGTGAGCTCAAGACCAGTGTGGTCTACACAGTTCCAGGCCAGCTGGGACTAAAGGGAGACTGTCTCAAAAAGGCAAAAAACAAAAACAACAAAAAACATCTATTAGGAAAATAAATAACAGAACCTTTATACTTACTACTAGATTTGGGCTGGAAAAATGGCTCAGTGGTTAGGAGCTCTGGCTCTTGCAGAGGACCAGGGTTTGCATCCTAGCATTCACATGGCAGCTAACAGCCCTCCAGAGTTCCTGTTTCAAGGCATCCAACACCCTCTTCTGTCCTCTGTAGGCAATGGATAACACAGGTGCACTAATATACACACAGGCATAACACTCATACACATAAAACGTGTTAATAATGGGGAGATTAATGTTTCTGTACTATCTTCACAGTTTTTCTGTAACTCTAAGAATATTCCAAAATAACGTTATATTAGGGAAAACAGAAAACAAACAGGCTGAGCTTGAGGTAGGGCATACCTTTAATTCCAGTACTTGAGAGGCAGAGGCAGGCAGATCTCTGAGTTCAAGGCCAGCTTGGTCTATATAGTGAGTTCCAGTCAAGCCAGGCTACATGGTGAGACCCTCTCCGAAAAAAAAAAAAGAGAATGGGGGCTGGAGAGATGACTCACTGGTTAAGAGCACTGGCTGCTGTTGTAGAGGACTCAGGTTCAGTTCCTGCATCATATTGCAGCTTACTACCATCTATAACTCCATTTCCAGGGAATTCCATGTCCTCTCTGGCATCTGTTGAGCACTTCACACTCATGGAGTACTTAATATTCATACAGGCAAAACACTTATACACATACAAACAAAATTTTAAATCCAAGAATCAGGCATGAGACACATGCCTATAATCCCAGCACTTGGGATGTAAAGGCTGGAGGATAGGAATTCAAAATCATCTTTGGGCCCGGCGTGGTGGTGCACGCCTTTAATCCTAGCACTTGGGAGGCAGAGGCAGGCGGATCTTTGTGAGTTCAAGGCCAGCCTGGTCTACAGAGTGAGTCCAGGACAGCTGGGGCTACAGGGAGACCCTTTCTCAAAAAGACAAAAAAAAAAAAATCATCTTTGGTTACAAAGTGAGTTTTAGTCCTACCTGGGCCACAAGAAAGTAGGTGGCCTATAGAAGAATACTTTAGGAGCTGGAGAGATGACTCCGTGGTTAAGAGCATTGGCTGCTCTTGCAGAGGATCTGGGTTCAGTTCCCAACATCTGCATGGAGCCTAACAACTCTCCTTTACTCCAGTTCCAGGGGATCCAACATCCTCTTCTGTCCTCAGTGGGCATTGTATACACAGATTCACTTACATACATGCAGGCAATGCACTCATACACATAAAAAAATTTTTTTTTAATTTATTATTTTTAAAACTTTATTTTTTTATTTTTATTTTTTAATTATTTATTTATTTTCTTAATGTGTATGAATGTCTGCTTGTGCACCCGTGTCATGCAGTGCTGTGGAGGTTAGAAGAGGGTGTGGGATTCCCCTGGAACTGGAGCCAAAGATGTTCCTCAGCTGCCATGTGGGTGCCAGGGATCGAACCCGGGTCCTCTGGAAGAGCAGTCTCAACCACTCTTAGTGGTTAAGGTTAGCACTCTTAACTGCTAGGCCATCTCTCCAGCCCCTTAATTTTATTTTTTATATATATGAATGTACTGTCTGCATGCGGGTTTGTGCACCCATGTCGTGCAATGCCAGGGAGGTCAGAAGAGGGTGTTGGATTCCCTTGGAACTGGAGTCAAAGACGGTTCTCAGCTGCCAAGTGGGTGCTGGGGATCGAACCCAGGTCCTCTGCAAGAGCAGTCAGCACTCTTAACCGCTGGGCCATCTCTCCAGCCCCTTAATTTATTATTTTTTATGTGTACGAGTGTACTGTCTGCATGCAGGTTGGTTCACCCATGTTGTGCAATGTTGCGGAGGTTAGAAGAAGAGGGCATCTGATTCACCTGGAACTGGAGTTAAAGACGGTTCTTAACCTCCATGTGGGTGCTGGGAATCGAACCCGGGTCCTCTGTAAGAGCAGTCGGCGCTCTTAACCACTGAGCCACCTCTCCAGCCCCAATTAAAAAAATATTTTTTAGGGGCTGGAGAGATAGCCTAGTGGTTAAGAGCGCCAACTGCTCTGGCAGAGGACCTGGGTTCGTTCCCCAGCACCCACATGGTGGCTAAGAACCGTCTGTAACTCCAATTCCAGGAAAACTCCAGTTCCAGGGGAATCCGACACCCTCTTCTGACCTCCCCAGCATTGCATGACTCGGGTGCACAGACCTACATGCAGATAGTACACTCATATACATACAAAAATAAAATAAAAAAAATGTATTTTTTAAAAAAGTACTTTAAAAGACTATACTTTCAGGGATCATTTCTATAGTATGTTACTAGAGAAGTTTCTCTGACTGTGTAGAGTACCAGAAACCACGAGGAGGAGACGTAGCGTTCTGTCCTGAGCGTGAAGCCGGCTCTAGGAGCTGCTTTACCGCAGCTGCCTCTTGCCATTGATGATCGCTCTTCTCTCTTTCGAGAGAGGAGAGGGAGAGAGTGCAGTCTGAGTGGGGGGAAAAAAAGTACTTTAACCCCTCCGTGTCTCAATTTTCTTAAGTCTGCTAGGGATCTAAATGGTGTTATCTACCTCTGAGAATAATTATGATAGGTAAATTGACACATGTGCGATACTTAGCACAGTGTTGACAACTAGGACTAAGGGATAAGAGCTCCAAAGGAGCCCAGAGAAGAGGCAGAGCATGTTGGGAAGGCTCTCCACAGAGGAGAACACCACTGTCTGAGTTTGCAATGAATTAGACTTCTTCATCCATGCTGGGAAAAGCAGGCCTGTCAGGTAGGGCTCTGTGCCTGGAGTCAGGGGTGAATGTATCTGTGAGCAGAATGCTGGTAGCTGAGACGCATGCTCCATGTTCTCTGCAAGGGGTCCAGAGGATAAAGAGGGTTTTGAAGCTGGTATCTGAGGACAGACCTTGTGAAATAAGTATATCCAGAGTTAGGATGGAAGAATAGATGGGCAAGATTTAGCCTTACCTAGAACAGAAGGTGCCCTGCAGGGGCGTGGGGGGAGCTTGCCCCTTTTCTCTGCCCCTCTAGAATTGCACCTGTGTAGTAGGCTGGGCCTGTTCCTGCCTCACAGTCTGTCCTTGGCTCCCCAGCTGTCTGGAGTTCTTATTGGATAATGGTGCAGACCCCTCCCTGCGGGACAGGCAGGGCTACACAGCTGTGCACTATGCAGCCGCCTACGGCAACAGACAGAACCTCGAACTGGTACACGTGGGAGCCTGGCCTGTGGGGATGGGGACGGGCGGGGCCAGTCTGTCTTCTGGTTTGCAACTGTGAAACCGGGGGTGGTTGAATCGGGTGTGGGGTATAGGCTCAGAAGATCAGGGGATAACATCTTAGATGTTCAGGAACCTCAGTACCTGCTTTACTGTCCATTGCAGCTCTTAGAAATGTCCTTTAACTGTCTGGAGGATGTGGAGAGTACCATTCCAGTCAGCCCTTTGCACTTAGCTGTGAGTCCCACATCTTCTACTTTCTTGTTCCTACCTGACCCCTACAAGGGTGCTCGCACTTGTGACTGTCCTTATTTATTTATTTTTAACAATTTTCAAAATTTCTTGTGATTGTGTGTATATGGCCGAATGCATGGTGTTTTGCATGTATGGAGGTCTGAGGACAACTTTATAGAGTTGTCCTTCACTTTTATGTGAGTTCTGGGGATAGAACTAAGATTGCCAGGCTTGCACAGCAAGTACTTTATCCACAGAGACATCTCTCCAGCCCTGCCTCTGTCTTCTTGTGGGGAAGCGGCAAACAGGTAGTTATCTGGAAAGAGCCCTGAGGGGCCCAAAGAGCTTGTGAAGGATTAGTGCCTGGGGCCTCCCCATGGGCCCCAAAAACAGAGTGGGGAGGGGACTGTCCCCAGCTGTGTCCATCGGCTGTCTGCAGGCCTACAACGGTCACTGTGAAGCCCTGAAGACACTGGCTGAGACGCTGGTGAATCTGGACGTAAGGGACCACAAAGGCCGCACTGCGCTCTTCCTAGCCACTGAGCGAGGCTCTACCGAGTGTGTGGAGGTGCTTACGGCCCATGGTGCCTCTGCCCTCATCAAGGAGCGAAAGCGCAAGTGGACACCCCTACATGCTGCTGGTAAGCGCTGCCTTCAGGTCGCTGCCCTCCCCTGTCTTGCCAAATCCCCCCTGAGTAGCAGGCTGGGAATAGGGTAGGGCAAGGACGGTGGGAACTTCCAGTCCTGGTTCCTAGCTTTGTACTGAAGCTTTCTCTTTACATAAGGCCTTCCCAGAACTTCAGCCTTTGAGTCCTTCAGGCTCAACCTGCCTCCTTCCCTCCAGACACCACCTTGACAAAAGCTCTTTTTTTCTACTAGCTGCCTCTGGCCACACTGATTCCCTGCACTTGCTGATTGACAGTGGGGAACGAGCTGACATCACAGATGTAATGGATGCCTATGGACAGTGAGTTGGACCCAGGATGGGACAGAGTTTTTTTCCTTTGCCAGACCCTCTCCCTTCCTCCATTTGGTGTTACCCAAAAGTCTGAGACCTGGTAGCCCTCACACTTTCTCCTTTCTGCTCTGTAGAACCCCACTGATGCTAGCCATCATGAATGGCCATGTAGACTGTGTACATCTGCTGCTAGAGAAAGGATCGACAGCCGATGCTGCTGACCTCCGTGGCCGCACTGCCCTTCACCGTGGGGTGAGTGCGAAGCTGGGAATAAAAGGATGGGCCTCTGCTGGGAGCAACAGGACCCACCCGCAGAAGGGCATGTGCGTCTAGGAAGTCGAGTAGGGTTGTGTTTCTGGGTCTTTCCACATGCTCACACTACACATGTCCAATTGTAGCCTAGCAGATCTTTTTTTTTTTTTTATTTTTGAGTCATGATCCTACCATGTAGCCAGACCTGGCTGGCCTGCAACTTGTTTGTAGACCAAGCTGGCCTTGAATTCACAGAGATCCACCTGCTTCTGCCTCCTGAGTCCTGGGATTTACAGGTGTGTACCCAACAGATATTTTTTATTTTTTTGGTCCTTTTGAGACAGGGTCTCCCTTTAGTCCCAGCTGGCCTGGAGCTCACTATGTAGACTAGGCGGGCCTTGAACTCACAGAGATCTGTCTGCCTCTGTCTCCCAAGTGTTGGGATTAAAAGCGTGGGCCACCGTGCCTGGCCAGATCTTTTTATTTATGTTGCCCAAGCTGGCCCTCCACTTCTGGGCTTCAGTGATCCTCAGGCCTCACCCTGCTGAATAGCCGAGACCTCAGCCAAGCCTATCTTTCTCTTTTTTTTAATTTTTTTTTTTTATTAATTTTTTATTTATTTCTGTATGTGTACGAATGTATTGTCTGCATGCAAGTCTGTGCACCCGTGTCATGCAATGCCGCGGAGGTCAGAAGTGGGCGTCGGATTCCCCTGGAGCTGGAGTTCTCCTGGAGTTGGAGTTTCAGACGGTTCTCAGCCGCCATGTGGGTGCTGGGGATCGAACCCGGGTCCTCTGCAAGAGCGGTCGGCGCTCTTAACCGCTAGGCCATCTCTCCAGCCCCCAAGCCTATCTTTCTCACAGGATTCTTTCATCCCTCCAAATCTCCTCGCTCTCTGTTTGGTCTTTTATCCCTAGAGTTCCAGGATTGACCTGGCTATCGTGACTGTCAAGAAAGGAGCTACTGATCCCTAACACTAGCAGCATTATAGAGATAAGGATGGAGTCTTAGTGGTTCTTGCTCCTGGGCCAGCCCCCAGCTACCAGCCACTGGGAAGAAAGTGACTCCTTACCACTTCTACTTCCATGTTCCCTGCAGGCAGTAACTGGCTGTGAGGACTGCCTGGCCGCCCTGCTGGACCATGATGCGTTTGTGCTGTGCCGAGATTTTAAGGGCCGAACACCCATTCACCTGGCCTCAGCCTGTGGCCATACTGCAGTGCTTCGGACTCTACTGCAGGCTGCCCTTTCCACAGACCCCCTGGATGCTGGCGTAGATTACAGTGGATACTCGCCCATGCACTGGGCCTCCTACACTGGTACTAGTGGGACATTTGGCAGGCACAGGCATGTGTGTATTGTGGATGGGATGTGGAAGTAGAATGTAGGGCCAGAGTCGGGACAGGACACATGGAGGATCTTGTTTCTTACCCTTATCATACTTTCCTCCTCATGCCCAGGACATGAAGATTGTCTGGAGTTGTTACTTGAACACAGCCCGTTCTCATACTTGGAGGGAAACCCCTTCACTCCTTTGCACTGTGCAGTGTAAGTCCCTTGTAAATCGGCCTTCTCTGTGGCCTAGGCTGGGGACAGGAAGTCTATCTACTTTGCTGTTCCTCTTGATCCCTCTTCTCTCCCTAGAATTAATAACCAGGACAGCACCACAGAGATGTTGCTGGGAGCTCTGGGTGCCAAGATTGTGAACAGCCGAGACGCCAAAGGACGGTAAGTGACAGAAGCCTCTAGCTTTGGCTTCTGCCCTTGTAGGAGAGCCTTTCCTATGTCACTCTACTCTGACCCCCCCAGGACTCCCCTTCACGCCGCTGCCTTCGCGGACAATGTCTCTGGGCTCCGGATGCTGCTGCAGCATCAAGCCGAGGTGAACGCCACTGACCACACTGGCCGCACTGCACTCATGACGGCAGCTGAGAATGGGCAGACCGCCGCTGTGGGTACGTGGGGACCACCCTGGCAGGGAGGGGCCCCTATTCACGGGACGGTACGTGGGGACCCACCCTGGCAGGGAGGAGCCCCTATTCATGGGACGGGTACGTAGGGACCCACCCTGGCAGGGAGGAGCCCCTATTCATGGGATGGTATGTAGGGACCCACCCTGGCAGGGAGGAGCCCCTATTCATGGGACAGGCCAGCACTGCTGTAGGGCATGTGAGGGCTGGGGTGATGGAGAAGGATGCTTTGGATGGCCTACTTCTAGGAATGGGATACAAAGGGTGAAGGGGGGTGGCTGCTGCTCTGGAGGAAGACCCCATTTCTGTGTCTCCGTTTCTCTTGTAGAATTTCTGCTGTATCGAGGGAAGGCAGACCTGACTGTGCTGGATGAGAACAAGAACACTGCCCTCCACTTGGCTTGTAGCAAGGTATCGTCTGCAGTGGGAGGTACTGTGTGAGGCCGAGGCTTGATGAAGTAGGGTAGGTCTTGGTTGCAGGATAGATTGCAACAGAAACCAGGGTTGCCCACCCTCTCCAACTGGTGAGACAGCACCCATCTGCCTACCTCCCTCCTCAGCTACTACCCCGTGGCCTGTCAGGATTCTGCTCCCCAAGTTTCCACTCTCTCTGTTCTTCCTCAGGGCCATGAGAAATGTGCCCTCATGATCCTGGCAGAAACCCAAGACCTTGGCCTTATCAATGCTACCAACAGTGCGCTGCAGATGTGAGTTCCCCGGGGAAGGGGGCTCCTGGCTGGGGGAGGCAGGTGGGTGAAGAAAGCGGCCCATACTTGGGGGCTCTCAGGAACTCATGGTATTGTTCAGTGCCCTCATCACCACTTGTGGGTGGCAGGGCAGCCTGGCATCCTACTGACTCAATGTTCTTTCTTTTTATTCTTCTAAGGCCACTCCACATTGCTGCCCGAAATGGTCTCGCTTCTGTGGTGCAGGCCCTGCTGAGTCGTGGGGCCACAGTGCTGGCTGTGGATGAAGAAGGTGGGTGCGGTCTAGAGCCCCCGCCTCTCCTGGGCTTAGGGTCAGGGACATTCTTCAGGAGGTGACTTCTCAACCTTGCTATAAATGAGGTTTTCTTCCCAGGGGAACTCTTGAGAGCAGGGATCCAACAGCAATATTCTTTTATTATTTATTTATTTATTTTTAATTTTATTTTATCTTTGTATGTGTATGAATGTATTGTCTGCATGTAGGTTTGTGCACCCATGTCGTGCAATGCTGGGGAGGTCAGAAGAGGGTGTCGGATTCCCTTGGAACGGAAGTTCTCCTGGAGTTGGAGTTACAGACGGTTCTTAGCCACCATGTGGGTGCTGGGGATCGAACCCGGGTCCTCTGCAAGAGCAGTTGGCGCTCTTAACCGCTAGGCTATCTCTCCAGCCCTCAACAGCAGTAGTCTAAGTCTCACAGGGGAATCAGATAGAGCTAAATGGATCGAGCAGGGTCAGGAAGTCCTCCCATGCACCCAGGCTGCTGTCTCATGCACTGCCCTTTTCCCTGCACTCAGAACCTGCCATGGGCCTCCCTGGGGCCTTGCTTCTCTGGACCTTCCCACCTGGATTTCTGATCATTCTGGGTGCCTGCCTGCCTCGGCTCCCCTCTGCAGCCAGAGAATTCAGGGCCTGGGTGGGGGACTGAGGTACAGGACACTGGGCCTGGGGAGGACTGAGATCCAGGACCCTGGGCCTGGGGGGACTGAGATACATCACCCTGGGCCTGCAGGGGACTGAGATCCAGGACCCTGGGCCTGGGGGGAGGACTGAGATCCAGGACCCTGGGCCTGGGGGGGACTGAGATACAGGACCCTGGGCCTGGGGGGCACTGAGATCCAGGACCCTTGGCCTGGGGGGGACTGAGATACAGCACCCTGGGCCTGGGGGGGACTGAGATACAGCACCCTTGGCCTCGGGGGAACTGAGATACAGCACCCTGGGCCTCGGGGGGACTGAGATACAGGACCCTCGGCCTCAGTTCCCCCATTGGCCCTGCAGGTCACACCCCAGCACTGGCCTGCGCTCCCAACAAGGATGTGGCGGACTGCCTGGCCTTGATCCTTTCCACCATGAAGCCTTTCCCACCCAAGGACGCCGTCAGTCCTTTCAGCTTCAGCCTGCTCAAGAACTGCGGCATTGCAGCCGCCAAGACGGTGGGTGGCTGTGGTGCCCTACCCCACGGGGCCTCCTGTCCCTACAGCCAAGAGCGGCATGGCGCCATTGGGTTAGATGGCTGCTACTCTGAGTAGCCCCCTCCAGTGTCCCTCCTCCCTGCCGGTGGCTTGATATCTTATTCTATTTATTTAGAAAAAGTCTAAACATTTAGGGCACTTTAAAGGAGAACACGACTGGGTGGCAGGGCAGAGGGGAGGAAGCACTGGGGGGCAGCTGCTCAGCCTTTCGCCGCACCATTCTGGACTGGCAGGGGTCTGGGACCGACAGGGAGCACCCCAGGCCCTTGGTACCCCAGGGCAGCCCCTTCTGCCCAGTGTCCCAAAATGATTGCTCAATGCCTGGCTCCCCTTCTCTTTGACTCCATCTCTGTTTCCCCTTTTTGCTGCCAGCTCCCCCTCTCCCCAACCCTTTCCTCTGACTCTCCTCTCTGTGTCTTCCTTCCCTGCTGCCAGGCAAACCCTTCCTCTTCTTCCATACCCATCACTGCCTCCCTGCTCGGCCCCTCCATCCCCGCAGCAGTGAGAAGCCTTAATTTCTGGTACTGTGTGAGCACTCTGGGGGTGTCCCCCTCCCCCTTCAGGGGCAGCTAGAGGATGAGGGGGGAGGGTATTTAGCACTGGGGCCTAGAGCTTTTCTCCCACTCTGTACCCTATCACCCCTAAAGTTCAAATGCAAAACACTTGAAGCAGCAACTACTGTACCTGGGCCCCAATCCTGCACTCTCCCCTGGCACCTCATATGCAAATCAAGGGCTGGTTCTGCCCCCACAGCCTGCCCCCCATCCCCCACTCCTGGCCTGGCCCCCTAACCACGCACTTTAACCTTGCTTCTTTCTTTTAACTTCTTTTGGGAGAGTGGAGCCTTGTGGCCATTCCCTCCCTCGCTCTCCTCTCCTTGAACTTTGGGGCTTGTCATGAATTTTTAGTAAGCATTTTATCCTTTAGGGGAAGAAACAAATTAATTTCCTGCCCATTTCAAAACCACAGCCCTAATATGTCCTCTGTGTTTCAGGCATGTGTTTGCATGTGAGTCGAGGGAGGGACCATGCTCTTCCTCCTCTGTTCCCCAAACCTAGAGTTCCTCCAGGCCCCTGTTTGCCTCCACCTCTGCCGTGTCTGAGAGTACCCACTGCCCCGGTCACTCCTGATCTGAAGCCAAAGATGGTGGGCGAGCAGGGCAGCGTGGGGACTGCTTGTTAGGGAAGCAGGCCTCCCTGGTGGGCCGGGGGCCTCTGGTCAAGGGGGCAGCAGGTGGACACAGAGGCTCGATCCCCTGTCTTCCCAGCATGGGGAGAGATGGGATTTAGTAGGCACTGCACTGATAAGATTCCTTGAATGCACCTGAGAAGCCAAACTGGGTTGGAGTGAGGAAGGGCAGTGTTCTCTTTAAATGTAGCATGGCATCTGGCCCTGGTCCCTTCGGATGCCTGTCCATCTGTCTCCTTGGTGAGCCTCTGCACAGTTGGACCCACTCCTGTAGTCCAGTGTCCCTTCCTCACACGTAATACCTCAGCCAAGGGCCAAGACACAGAACTTGAATAGAGGTCCTGCCCCCTCCATCCCCAGTGCGTCCTTGCCCAGTTTGGCTGCCATCAGTATTGACCCCTGAGAACTGGATGGGCTTCGTTTACACAGTACAGGGTCTCCCCGCCCCCTCCGGGGATCCCTCCACCTCCTTCCCCAACCCGAGCTTGCTTTACTCACATTCTTATCCATTTTTCAGTTGTGCCCTTGAATGTCTTGCCACCCTTGCCAAGGGTGAGCTGAGGGGAGAGGGGCATCCCAGGGGTCCCTCCCTCCCCGCAGAAACCCTGCACCGTACCTCATGCTGGTTCCCGAAGCCTGGGGTGTTTGTCTGAGGCCTCCTTTCCTTTCCTGGTCCCCTTTCTCTCTCTTGTGTCTAGCTAACCCCGATCCTCAGATCCTGAACCATTTCAAGGCTTCCAAATGACCATTATTGGTGAGAAGGATTGTGCAGCTTTTAGTTTTTATTTTTGTTTTCAAAGCCAAAGGGCCTTGCAGTGCCCCTCTTGCCCACCCCCCTTCATACCCTGTCCTCCCCTATACGACAATCAATGTGACCTCTCTTAAGGGCTGTAGCCCCCACCCTCACTGCTGGTTCTGCAAAGCTTGCCTCCTGACTTCAGTTCTCCTAAAATGTTCCCATTCCACCCCTCCCTCTCATCAAGGTGCTGGGAATTAGGTGGGGAGCACGGAGAGCAGGGAAATGGGTCCTCCGGGCTGATCGCGTCGGTCGTGTTCTCCTTTATGAATGCTTGCTGAGGACAGAAGGGGTGTTCGTGAGGGGCCCCATTGTTCTGTTTTGCTAGATGAGATTTCTGGTGGCTGTCTGTTCCCTGCTGTCCTGGGCACACTGTCAGCAGTGCTGGGAAGATGGCAGGGAGGCCTCTGTCCCTCCTCATGTGGCTGCGAGGAGGCCTGGAGGGTGAGCAGCTTCCTCTCCTTATGCCAAAGGAAACCCGCACCCCGCACCCTGTCCTGGGCCCCCCACCCCTAGTGTTCTTTGGAGCATTTTGACCATTCTCATGGCCACTGCATATTTATTTTAATGTTAAGATTTTGTTTAAAACCTCTTTGACTTAAACGGGTGTGGAGAAGTAAAACAGGCAGAATGCCCCCCAATCTTACAGGGTTGGGTGGGGGAAGGAGCATCTCCTTCCTTCTCCCTTCCCCCTCCCCTCCCCTCTCCCCACCACAGCTCTAAAGCACTTGCTTCAAGTAATAAGCACTTTTGTGAAAAGGCCTATTTTAAGTGAGGACCCTGGGAGCAGCCCTAGGTCCCAGCAAAGGAGACAGAGTGAGGGCTACATAGGAGACAGGGAAACAGACATGTGAATCAGAGGGTGAGATGAAAAGAGCCAGTTTTTAGTTTCTGATTTTTGGGGGGATGTTTCCGATTGGGCGGTGGCCTTGATAGGGTTGTGTACTATCCTTCAGAAAAACGAATGGCACAAGCCGTGGGTCCCATAACGGACCAGCAGACCCAGGTCACTGCCACTGTCCAACTGAGACTCTGAGACTGATGGGCCGTCTCCCCACCCCCGTGTCCCCTGAGCCATAGGACTGCTGAAAACCACTGAATGTACAGCCCAGGTTGGGGTGGGACGCAGCCCCTGGGGGAGGGGGCTTCTCCTTTTGTTTGGTGCTGTGGGGGGTGGGAGACATGAGATTGAGGGACTGCCACCCCAGGTAGACGCGTGTTCCTTGGGGTGGGGGCTGAGGAGGGCCGCCTCCCTCCCTGACCCCAGCCGCGGCTCCTCTTCCTTCCTCACCCCTATCCGTTTTGACTGTAAGTCCAGCTCACCTTTGCCTTCAATATGTAACCAAAGGAAAACTCAATACTGTTTCCACCACTGTCTGCCCACCCACACACCTTCTTACTCCCTGGACTTAGAAGGGGAGAAGAGGCTGGGGGTGGGGATGGTGGGCCAGAGTGAACGGTTCTACAACTGTACCCCAAACCCTCTCTGTGGTCTTGGAAGGGGTCCTGAGAGGTAGGGTGGGGCCAGGCTGCTGGGCTGGGAGTAGCACACTCTGTATCTCACGCACATGAGTGTTTCTTTGTGGGGTGACTCCAGTGACTGTGCTCCAGCGGGGAGGCCCCTTCCTCCTTCCCACTCAGCCGTTTCTCACCCTGTCCCACACCCAGTGTTCATCCCCTGCCTCCCCTTCCCACCGCAAAGGAAAATAGCCTTACAGACCCTAGCCCAGAAACCCTACTCGTGGGGCAAGCCAGTATGGGCCCCATCCCGCCCACCGAGTTTGAACCCTACCTTTTCAGAAGGAGGGGCAGGGAGCAGAGCAGCCTCCTCCCCTCTGGTGGCTCCGGCCTCCGGCCCTTGACCCAGTCTGGGCAAAGGTGGAGGTAAGAGATCTTTGAGGACCAAGCGCAAGTGGTCTGGGAAGAGGGAGGTAGAGGAAGAAGGGTCTGACGTGGGGACTCCCTCCTGACCCAACCCCGAGAGAAGCGACCAAATTCCCAGAATGGGAGGGAGCTGGGGTGGGGAGGGTCTGCTCTTTGAATTACTTGAAGGTACTGACTCTGAGGCTGCTGTTGCCCGTGTAGGTGTGAGGGGGACACTGTCACTGCATTTGGGAGGGCAGAGGATGTCGGGTGAGAGGATCCGCCCTCAGCCCTCACTCACTCCTGTTAGGCCCTTTCCCTGGGGCCCCTGCAAGCCTGCCAGTCCCAGGGAGGGTGGGGAGACCCTTCCCTCTGTCTCTACCCTCACTCTGGGCACCCTCTCCAATTGCACTAAAGTAGCTGTTGTGCCAGTCTTGCCCCATGCCAGGGTGGGGTCTCTGCTTCCAGTCTTTCCCACCGCCTCTGCTCCCATCCTGGACAATCTCCTGTTCCACTTGTGTTCCTGGACAGCTCAGCTTTGTGTGTGTGTGTGTGTTTGGGGGGGTGGGGGTGGGTTTGGCAGGGGTTTGGGAAGGGCTAGGGGGAAAGGTGGGGGTTGGAGGCTCCTATCCCCTTCCCTAAATCCAAGCCACAGAAGCCTGGGAGGGAGGGTGCCTACTCTCGCTGCCGTGTGTCTTGCAGATGTGCCAAAATGGGGGTGGGAGGGGGAGGGTGCCTGGCAGAGCAGCCCCCAGGGTGGCTCTCTCAAAGCAATACAGTTCCCTTGCTGGGGGACAGCAAGACAGGGGAGAGGGTTGGGTGGGACCTGGGGGTTCCCCTTGTACAGCTGTGTATATTCAGGGGTGGTCTCTGTCTGGTACCCACTGTGGGCATCTATGTGTGTGAACCTCCCCTTCCCCATGCCCTGCATGACCTGTGATGCTGCAGATACCACCATCCTGTGTGCAGGTGTGTGTTGGGGGGCACGGAGGGGCATGTTCCATGTCCTGCTGCGCCCTCCACCCTGTGACCCATGTACTCGGTTGTAGGAAGTAAAGAGACCTGAGCACAATCCACTGGATTCTAGTTGAATCTTTCTCTAAGCAATTTTCCCATTCCTGTCCTGGATTCGCCTGTGGTGCTAGTGTTGGGGTCAGGGGTGTTTAATGCTGGCGGGCAGCAATAAAGGGCAGATCTGCCCAGATATCTGCATCCCCTGGGTGCTGAGGGCAGCCGGAGAAGAGTGGGGACCTCGGTGCATTTGCCCTCCCCTCCCCCTCCTCCCTGGGCTAAAGCACAATGCTCTCCCTGAAGATTGATGCACCCCACACCCTCCAGACCCCCACTTGTGTCCTCCCCCAACCTGCTTCAAGCCCTCCCACTACACCCTGGTTTTCTATGCTGTTTTGGTGCAAGTACCACTGTCGTAGTCATGGCTTTGGGATGGGTTCTGTTTATTAAAATCCTACTGCTCCTACTGGCCCGTGTCCCGCCTCCATTCCTCTGGTTGGGGGGAGGAAGGGCAACCTGGATTCTTTGCTGCTGGCCCCCATTAACCATCAGGAACCAGGGGCAGTAGCTGCTCCTCCAGCAGGGCTATGGTAAACATGAGGCCGCCCCCCAGCAGCAGCCCCAGCCCCTGCAGCAGCACACGGAGAGGAGGCAGCGGCTCAGGAGGACGAAGCAGGGCAGGCAGCTGAAAAGAAAGGAGACTGTCAGGGTGCCCGTCTTGGCTGTGACCTCCTTTTTGGCAGGGGGAGGGTAGGGATTAAAGGTGTGTGTCACCACACCCAGCCCATTTTAGGGTCTCTTATCTTGAGAGGGAGGGAGTCAGTATCCGTGCACCCCCACTTTCTGTCTCTTATTTCTAGGGCCATGGGCCGGTACCCTCCAGACCTGGTAGTGGACTGGCGCTTTCCTCTCCACTCACCTCCCCACTGCCCTTGACTTCTTTGTTCCTCCCCACACTTCTCACCATATCCACGAGGGCCACATAGAGGAAGACCCCAGCAGTGACCCCAAACACCCAGGGAGTGAGGGGGCTAGGGCCCAAGCTGAGCCCCACCCCCAGGGCTGCACCCCCCAGTCCCAAGGCTCCAGAAACCAGGCTCAGCAGCAGCAGCTTCCGAAAGGACAGCCCTGCCTGGAGCAGCATTGCAAAGTCACCTGTTGGGGAGAACGCACAGAGCAGGAGAAAATAAGCCAGAACTGCCCTCACCTCCCTACCCACTAGGCAGCACTGCTGAATCCCACCTACCCCATTCCTACCCAGTTCATGGGGCAGCTCGTGGCAGAAGACCGCTAGGGAGGTGCTGAGGCCGCTGGAGAAGCCGTCCGTGAAGGCAGCACCTGGTGTCGGCACAACCACACTGTCAGTCTTCATGGCGGTCAGGGGCTGGTCTCCTTCCCTCTGGCTCTCTCTCCTGTCATACCTTGGCAGCTCTCTCCTACCCCTGTTGGTGTGCCCTGCCTCTCACCCCTACACGCCTTCCCCTCGCACCTATGGCCAGCCCATCAGTGAGGTTGTGCAGGCCATCTCCCAAGAGGACCATCCATGTGACACTGGTGCCGCTGCTAGCCTGGTGCCCATGACTGTGGCCTTGGTGTCCAGGCAGGGCTGGAGCTAGTGGGACCTGGCTGTTCTGCTCCCTCTGAGTCCTTGGCTCTGCATCAAGAAAGACAAGGGCAAGTGTGTTGGTAGCTGCAAGAGAGGCCTGCAGGCTACGGTGAACTTGTTCTCTCCCCTAGTCAGGCTATGGTGAACTCGTTCTCTCCCCTAGTCAGGCTATAGTGAACTCGTTCTCTCCCCTAGTCAGGCTACGGTCAACTCGTTCTCTCCCCTAGTCAGGCTACAGTGAACTCGTTCTCTCCCCTAGTCAGGCTACGGTGAACTCGTTCTCTCCCCTAGTCAGGCTACGGCGAACTCATTCTCTCCCCTAGTCAGGCTACGGCGAACTCGTTCTCTCCCCTAGTCAGGCTATAGTGAACTCGTTCTCTCCCCTAGTCAGGCTACGGTGAACTCGTTCTCTCCCCTAGTCAGGCTACGGTGAACTCGTTCTCTCCCCTAGTCACGCTACGGTGAACCCGTTCCCTCCCGTAGTCAGGCTACGGTGAACTCGTTCCCTCCCGTAGTCAGGCTACGGTGAACTCCCGTAGTCAGGCTACGGTGAACTCGTTCTCTCCCGTAGTCAGGCTACAGTCAACTCGTTCTCTCCCCTAGTCAGGCTACAGTCAACTCGTTCTCTCCCTAGTCACCTGGAGCTGCCTGGAGGGGCTGCAGAGCCATCCCACCACCATCCTCCGGGTCAGGGTTTGGAGCTCCAAGATCTCTTTTGTGGCTGCAGCATCTCTGAAATGGGAGGGTATCCCTCCTGGTGGAGGAGCCCAGGGGCTGGGGGGGCACCGTCCAGCAGCTGGGAAGATGGACACCTGGTTCCACTCGCAGCACCTGGAGCATGTCCTTGGCCTCCACCCCCTTCCCAGGTTGGCACCTCCCCTGTTTAATGTTAACTTGAACTCTAGAGAGGAGGCCATTTGGCCAGAAGTCCTGGGTCTGTGCTAAGAGGCCCACACAGACTCTTGTGGATAGGTCCTATAGAATCAAGCAAACAGCCAAGGCCCAGGAGCACATGCTGCCCCTTATCTCCTGGCTTGGTTGGCCAGTTCTTGGCTAGGACTCTGGTTTGAGCAGAAGGAGTAGAAAGGAATATCACTCACTAGCCTGAGCCCTCTGTGCCGCACAAGCCCTAGCATGTTCTCCAGCATGAAGAGCAGGAAGAGGCCACCAAGTACCGACAGCCCTGAACCCAGGTCCTCCTCTGGTTGCCCACTAGGTCCTGCATGCTGCCCTCCTTGTGCCTGTCAGAGAAGAGGGCAGGGCAGACCCTGGAACCCCCCCCACACCCAACAGCAGCCCTTTCTCCCACTGAGAGGTGGCAAGCTTTCGCTCATACGTGGTAGAGGCAGCTGTGGCTCAAGCCAAGGGTGAGGGGTTGGGATGTAGGAGATGACAGAAAGGGCCAGGGGAGGAACACTTGGATCTCTAGGGGCCAGCTGCCACTGGGTCAGGGGTCAAGGATGGGGCTTAACATACATGTGGCAGCAGGTGCAGCAGCGCATCCCCACAGAGCGTGCCCACAGCCAGGGCCCCCAGGAAGCCCAGCACAGGCCGCAGCACACGAGGTCCAAGGAGCCGCAGCAGCACCAGGGAGAAGGGAGCAGGGAGGCTGAGCAACACGACGGCCAGGGCGCTGTGAAGCAGGGCTGGGAGAATTGGGGGAGGTTAGCCCAGAGCTGCCCCACAAGTACGCTGGGGGCACACACCGAAGGGAGCCCAGGCCCAATGAGCCCCCTCTTCCTTAGCACAGAGCCCACTCCTCCCTACCAGTATGCAGGGTGCTCCCCAACCCACTCGTCCACTGACCAGACAGTACGTCCCCTGGAGGTGCTGGAGCAGGAGTTTTGATGCAGACACGGCTGTCAATCTGGTAAAGCAGGGCTGGGCACAGCAGAGCAAATTGGCGAGGGGTCAGAGGAGCAGCAGGACTCAGGCCAAAATTGACCAGCAGCTGGGAACCATTCAGACACTGGGAGTTGAGGAAAGGACCATACATAAGAGACTCAGAGAACTACAACCCAGATCTCTGCATCTGATCTTATTTGTTGTCTTTTGTGTGGTGTGTGTGTGTGGTAGACATGGTCTCCCTATAGCCCCGGCTGGCCTGGAACTTGCTATGTAGACCAGGCTGGCCTTGAACTCACAGAGATCCACCTGCCTCTGCTTCCCGAGCTGGGACTAGAGGTGTGCACCACCACTCCTGGCCAAATCTCTGCATCTGCACTAACATTACATGAAGTCCTAGGTCTCTCTCAGGGTCTCCCTGGATCACATTGGCAGGTGCATCAGAGATGGAGGGCATGAGTATTTATAAACAATGCATATGAATTACTGTTGAGTATTCAATCCAATGAAAGTATTAAATAAAATGCGAATTTCCCAATTTGCTAGTGAACGCTGCTGTCATCTCCCTCTCCTGTCCTGGTAATTTCCTTGGTTTGGTGACAGAATTGTTTGGCGACTTGGCTAGAGCTCTTGGCTGAGTATTGCCAGCACTTGTGTCAGTACACCCATGTCGTACAATGCCCAGGGAGGTCAGAGGACAGTGTCAGAGCTCCTGGAACTTACAGACGGTTGTTAGCCATCATGTGGGTGCTGGGAATCAAACCCAGTTCCTCTGCAAGAGCAGACAGTGCTCTTAATTGCTGAGCTATCTCTCCAGTTTCACTGTTTTTTTAGCTAGATGCAACCATCCTCTCCAGGACACCTCTCCAGTTAACTATTCCCGCATCCTACCCTAGGTTACTTCTCTGTGTTGTCTGTTTGCCAAGTGTGGCCCCTGATCTTGGGCAATGCACCAAGCCCAAAGGGACTATTAGATAATATGCCACAAGACCTCATTGAGATTTTTTTTTTTTTTTGTCTTTTCGAGACAGGGTCTCCCTGTAGCCCCAGCTGTCCTGGAACTCACTCTGAAGACCAGGCTTGCCTTGAACTCACAAAGATCCGCCTGCCTCTGCCTCCCAAGTACTAGGATTAAAGGCATGCGCCACCACGCCTGTCTGAGATTTTTACTTTTTTTTTATTTTTTGGTCTTTTCAAGACAGGGTCTCCCTGTAGCCCCAGCTGTCCTGGAACTCAGTCTGTAGACCAGGCTGGCCTTGAACTCTCAACGATCCACCTGCCTCTGCCTCCCAAGTGCTAGAATTAAAGGCATGCACCACCATGCCCGGCTCTCTCATTGAGATTTTTACAAAGCAACTTAAATTACTGACTCATCAAACACTGCAGGCCACCCAATTCCCTGGCTCCCTCCCCATCTCTAGACACCATCAGACTTACATCCTCATTCAGATGGTCAGCCAATGAATGGTCCAGTAGGAGAAGCCTGTGAAGGAGGTCTAGGCCCGAGGATGCTGGCCCATGGGACAGGTCAGGGGCCTTTGACTCTTCCAGGTCACCCCAGCCTGAGGGACCCAGAGGCATCCCTGCCCAGACAGCCACACTCAGCTTTGGATCTTGCGGCCTGGATTGGATGGGTAACCAGTCAGCTCGCCAAAGCTCCCAGCCATGTGCCCTGATAGTCTCTGCCAGTAGCTTCTGGGAGTGAGAGACAGCCACTGGCTGGAATTCCTGTGACCTAGACAACTATAACCAGTCCTGGGAAGGTCTGAGAGTTGTCATTTATGGGAGAGCCAAGAGTGGCAGCTGTGGGCTTAAAGAAAATCCAAAAGGCCTCCAAATTAGGAGCCAAGGCAGCCAGGAGAGATTGAATGTCAAGACCAAGAGCAAGGAGTTTAGCAATCTAGGAATTTAGAGGAGTGAATTAGAAGGTAATAGAGGCAAGCAGGGCCTTTAAGGATACTGAAGAGTTGGGGGCTGGAGGAGCTGTGCAGTTCTGGGGCTTTGTTTCAAGAAGCCAGCACTAAGTGGCTAGAGACTAAACTACATACTGAGAAGAGCTGGGAGATGTGATATTTTAGGGTTGGGAGAGTAATTAATACCTGTATGTGAAATTGTCAGCAGTTGGGGGTGTAGTCCGCCCAGTTGGAGGCTCATGGTGTCCCAGGCGAAGCCCCTGAACTCGGCCCAGCCCCAGACTGTGGAGAAGCCTAGCAAGTCCCCTTGCAGTCAATGTCCCATTCTCTCCATATAGGCCAAACAGCTGGGCCAAATAGTGGTTCTGTTCCTGCTCAGCTGGGCCCAGGTTGTGGACTGAGCCCCTTACCCAGCCCAACACCACCCCCATACACAGGCCAGTCAATAGATGATGCACTGGGGGCCCCATCACTGCAGGGGAGGGGTTAGAGGCTCTGGTTCCAGCTTCTATTGTCCCCAGAACATCCTGAGGACTGTACCCTAAAAGAACAAGGAGGAAGGGGTCAGAGCTACTGTTCTCTGGCTAGCTCCAGACTGGGGGGAATGGTCATACACACCTGCCCCTGCCTAGTTCGAGTCCATCAGCAGCCTTGGGAGGCCCAGGCCTCCTCTGTCTCTCCTCACTGTCTTCTCGTAGTAGCCTCCTGACCCAGAATTCTCCCTAAATCTCATCCAGAGCTCAACAACCATCCTAGATCCCCCAGGCCCCACCCCTCCAAGCTTGCCCATCTTTACCCCCTCAGTGTCCAGGGCCTCACCCCTACTGATAATGTGACTGTCATCTCAGCTCTGCGCAGGCCCCACTGTGGACTCCTGATTAAGAGATTCCCGAGTTGGGGAGTTCAGCCTTCAGGAAGTCATGTCACATAGAGGGCTGGAATGACCAGGTTTCCGCATAGCCCACCAGCTTTGGGGCATGGTCGGGAGAGGGGAAAGTGTGGGAAGGTTTCTATAGGAGTTAATGGTTCACTGGTCTCTGGGATAGGGGTTAAAGGTCACTCTCTACTGGGCCCCGACTGGGAGGGGCCACCCTCTGCCCCGAGGAAGCCACATGGTTAAGAACCTGTGCTCAGGATTTTCCTCTTAAATATTTTACCCTTTCTCTAACCCATGCAATATGACTGAAGCCTTCTCCTAAATATACTCCATCCCACCTACCTTACATCTGGCACTGAGCTTCATCCATCTCCAACCCCATCCCCATGTTCCCTGGAAAGTTGGACCAAGGTGCCCGTCCCTAAGCTGGGAGGTGGAGGAGGATGCAGTTAAGTGGCAATCCCAGATGCACTCAGAGAAGAAACTGTTCTTAGCAATTCCTCACCCTGAGAAACATAAAAGCTGGCAACTCCCCACCCCAGGAAGCATTAAGTGCCAGCACTCTGGGCTCTGCAATTAATGAATAAGAAAGGAGAAGCCCTACAGAAGAAAGGAAGCAAGAACAAGACACCCCTCTGACATCTGACTGGGCTTAAGACCAGGGGAGCAAAGTCTGATTGGAGCAATTGGTCCAAGGGGTCGAGGTTGGCATTACCTGACAGCAGGAGCCAGAAAGGAGACCCAGAGGGAAGGAATCTAGCCTTCTTGTGGCAGGCAGGTTGGACAAGGGTCACCTGAAGGGAGGGCGTAGGGGAGGGACACTACCTTAAAGGGGCAGGCCTGTCTTGCCTGGGCCTCCTTCCCTGGGTGCTCCTTTCCTGGGCCTCCTTCCCTGGGTGCTCCATTCCTTAAGTGCATACCTATTTACTTTTCTCACAAAAAGCACAGGACTCCAGGACAGAGTGGGAACATTTATTAGGAAGGAGGGATTTCAATTAGACCCTCAGATCCCACACAAGAAACAGACTTTTGTTTCTTGAGGATGGAAGGCAAGCAGAGGGGCCTGAATCCCAGGGGACAGGCAGCTTCAGCTGGACAGGGGTATGAGGTGGAGGTGGATAAGGCCACTGCTCACTGCCCCTCCAGGGATATTTAATGGCTAAGATACTGCTACCCCACCCTCCAATCTCGAGGCCAGCAGTTCTCTGGCAGACACTGGGTTGTGGCTGGTAGTGGCAAGGAGGCTGCATTTCTTGCTATCTCTTGCTGCTCCTGCGGGTTTCTTTGCCATTACTGACGGGGTTGCTGGAGGGCCCAGGAGGGCCAGAAGGTGTGTGGTTGGGTTGGCTTCGAGTGATTCGGGTGCTGGGGGGATGGGAGGGAGTGTGAGGAGGATGGGGGCCACCACCAGGACCTGATGGGGTGCTCAATCCATTCCCATTCTGGCTCTCAGATGCTAGTTATAGGAAAAGAAACACAGAATTAGATAGGTAGGACAGGGGTCTAGCCTCAAGACCCATCTCTGTGCTATAGCACAGAGAGGATGATCCCCCTGCCAACTGCACACTGAAGCTGACTGGACCAAGCCACAGTGAAGAGTTGATAATTTTGGAAGTTGCTATATTCATGTGTATCACAATGACACAGATTCATTTTAGATATTATAAATTAGTCGGGCGTGGTGACACACGCCTTTAATCCTAGCACTTGGGAGGTAGAGGCAGGCGTATCTTTGTGAGTTCAAGGCCAGCCTGGTCTACAGAGTGAGTTCCAGGACAGTTGGGACTACAGGGAGACCCTGTCTCAAAAAGACAAAAAAAAAAAAAAGATATTATAAACGTAAGCAGGCAGGTGTGGTGATGCACACCTTTAATTCCAGCACTTGGGAGGCAGAGGCAGGTGGATCTTTGTGAGTTCAAGGCCAGCCTGGTTTACAAAGTGAGTTCCAGGAGAGCTGGAGCTACAGGGAGATCCTGTCCCCAACCCCCCCAAAAAAGGAAATTATAATGTAAATTAAAAAGTATTATTTTACTCTCCAAAGAAGTCTTCATTTGTTTATTTTGGTGCTAGGGATTTAACCCAGGGCCTCTCTACCACTGAGCCATACCCATTCCCTTGTGCATATATAATTTTTTTTTTTTTTTGGTCTTTTTGAGACAGGGTCTCCCTGCAGCACCAGCTGTTGTGGAACTCGCTCTGTAGACCAGGCTGGCCTTGAACTCACAGAGATACACCTGCCTCTGCCTCCTGAGTGCTGGGATTAAAGGTGTGCGCCACCACCACACCCGGCTTGTGCATATATAATTTTGAGACAGTGTCTCCCTGTAGTCTCAGCTGGCCTGGAACTTGCTGTGTAGAATAGATTGAACTCACAGAGATCTACCTGCCTCCACCTCCTGAAGGCTCAGCTATCCGTTGTGTATATTTTATAGTTGTGTGTGT
This sequence comes from Rhizomys pruinosus, assembly GCA_009823505.1. NCBI lineage: Eukaryota > Metazoa > Chordata > Mammalia > Rodentia > Spalacidae > Rhizomys > Rhizomys pruinosus. The sequence continues at coordinate 3,097,641 of VZQC01008386.1, forward strand.
GCGCGCTGTCTGTTATCAGAAGACAACTTGTAGGAACTGGTTTTCACCTTCTACCGTGTGTGTGTGTGTGTGTGTGTGTGTGTGTGTATGTGTGTGTGTGTGTGTTATCAGAGGACAACCTGTAGGAACTAATTTTCACCTTCTACCATGTGTGTGTTATCAGAGGACAACCTGTAGGAACTGGTTTTCACCTTCTACCGTGTGTGTGTGTGTGTGTGTGTGTGTGTTATCAGAGGGCAACCTGTAGGAATTGGTTTTCACCTTCTACCGTGTGTGTATGTGTGTGTGTTATCAGAGGACAACCTGTAGGAACTGGTTTTCACCTTCTACCATGTGTGTGTGTGTGTGTGTGTGTGTGTGTGTGTGTGTATCAGAGGACAACCTGTAGGAACTGATTTTCACCTTCTACCAAGTGTATGTGTGTGTGTATGTGTGTGTGTGTGTGTGTATCAGAGGACAACCTGTAGGAACTGATTTTCACCTTCTACCAAGTGTATGTGTGTGTGTGTGTGTGTGTGTGTGTGTGTTATCAGAGGACAACCTGTAGGAACTGGTTTTCACCTTCTACCATGTGTGTGTGTGTGTGTGTGTGTGTGTGTGTGTGTGTGTGTGTTATCAGAGGACAACCTGTAGGAACTGGTTTTCACCTTCTACCATGTGGATTCCAGGGATTGAACTCAGGTTGTCAGGCTTGGCAGCAAGCTCCCTTACTTAAAGCATCTTGCCTCTATTTTACTCCTTGACATACAGCAGGTGCTCTAAATGAACACAGAAGACTGCCTCTGATATACATAGACCATCAGGAACCCTAAATAGCATACAAGTTATAGATTACTGGTTCTCAGACCACATTCCCTATTGAATTTTCTGTTCTACTAGACTAAGATACAGGTAGCTCAAACTGAAGAAGTTTCCTCAGTTCACAAATAAAAGTGAATAAATAGAACTCAATGTTATTTTTCTTTGGCGGGGGGGGGGTTAAGACAAGGTCTCTCTGTAGCCGCAGCTGGCCTGGAACTCAGAGATCCACCTGCCTCTGTCTCCCAAGTGCTGGGATTAAAGGCATGCACAACCCTACCAAAGTTTTTTTTTTTAATGTTTACTTATTTTATGTGTATGAATGTTTTGCATACATGCAAGCAAGTGCTCTAAGAGTGTGCAATAACTACAGAGGTCAGAAGAGGGCATCAGAACTGGAACTGGAGTTATAGATGGCTATTTGCCACCATGGGTGCTGGAAACCAAACCCATGTCTTCTGCAAGACCAGCCAGTTCTCTTAACCATCTCTTCAGCAACTTGTTACTTACTTTAAAAAAAAATTTTTTTTTTGAGACAGGGTCTCACTATGTAGCACTGGCTGGCCTAGAACTTACTATATAGACCAGGCTAGCCTTGAACTCACAGAATCTACCTGCCTCTGTTTCTTGAGTGTTAGGATTAAGGCATACACCAGGACCTCTCCTCCTCAATTTTATTTTATTTTCTTTCTTTATTTTATTTATTTTTTGGTCTTTTCGAGACAGGGTCTCCCTGTAGCCCCAGCTGCCCTGGAACTCACTCTGTAGACCAGGCTGGCCTTGAACTCACAAAGATCCGCCTGCCTCTGCCTCCTGAGTGCTAGGATTAAAGGCACGCGCCACCACGCCCGGCTTCCTCCTCAATTTTAAACTTTTGCATCTGGGGGATGGAGATGTAGCTCAGTTAGTAGGGTGCATGCCTAGTATATTGGTTAGGTTTGATTGTCAACCCAACCCAACCCAACCCAACCCAACCCAACCCAACCCAACCCAACCCAGAATCACTTGAAAGAGAGGGATTGTCTGTATTGGTTAGCCTGTGGGGGATTGTAATTAAGTTAATAATTATGTGGTAAGCCGTGCGTGGTGGTGCACGCCTTTAATCCTAGCACTTGGGAGACAGAGGCAGGCGGATCGTTGTGAG
>VZQC01008386.1:3106320-3141269 GCA_009823505.1 Rhizomys pruinosus
AAAAAAAAAAAAAAAAAAAAAAAAAAAAAAAAGACAATAGGGAGCTGGGCGTGATGGCACATGCCTTTAATCCTAGCACTTGGGAGGCAGAGGCAGGTGGATCTTTGGGAGTTCCAGGACACCCGGAGCTACAGGTAGACCCTGGCACCTCCTGTTCGGTTGTCCTTATTTCACTAGATCTCAGAGTTCCCTCAATTATGATAGAGGTCTGAAAAAGTTTAGTTCTCTTGGGTACCTACCTATCAGATTGTTGTTAAAGCTCTGTATTCACGTAAACGTTACATATATACTAATGTGAATTACCTTTTTTGGGGGGGGAGTCTTTGAGACAGGGTCTCCTTGTAGCTCCAGCTGGCTTAGAATTCACTCTGTAGACCAGACTGGCTTCGATTTCACAGAGATACGCCGACCACACCAAGCTGGAATTACCTTTCTTTTGGTCTTTTCGAGACAGGATCTCCCTGTAGCCCCAGCTGTCCTGGAACTCACTCTGTAGACCACGCTGGCCTTGAACTCACAAAGATCCGCCTGCCTCGGCCTCCGGAGTGTTTAGGATTAAAGGCGTGCGCCACCACGCCCAGCTAGAATTACCTTTTTTTAAAAAAAATTAGTTAATTAATTAATTAATTATGTGTATGAATGTACTGTCTTCATGCAGGTTTGTGCACCCGTGTCGTGCAATGCCGCGGAGGTCAGAAGAGGGTCTCGGATTCCCCTGGAACTGGAGTTCTCCTGGAATTGGAGTTACAGACGGTTTTCAGCCGCCATGTGGGTGCTGGGGATCGAACCCGGGTCCTCTGCAAGAGCAGTCGGCGCTTTTAACCGCTAGGCCATCTCTCCAGCCCTAGAATTACCATTTTTAACAGAGAATTTCCATAATAAATATTATTTAATGCTAGATTAGCCCAAGAAGTCAATTAATTGCATTTCTTGACCTACTTAATCCTTAGTTTATCAGAGCACTTTAGGATCCACCAAAACTTCCCTAGGAACCTAGGTTCCCTCCCCCATATTCTCAATCACGGCGTTCCAACCTAAGGAAATAAAAATCTTTGGTGTTTCAGGGGACTGAGTTTTTAGAGAGCCACGGCTGTAAACGCAAGCGTGTGGCTGGGAGGCGGACAACCCATCCAGCATCCTAGATCAAAGCTCCTTGGTAAGACACTCCCCCTTGTCCCACCCCACGGCCGCCTAGTTAACTGCAGTATTTATTCCCATGACTGTGAGTCACAAGGTCGGGAGGCTGCGGGATGCTTGACCACAGCTCTGGAAACAGGGGCCAGGAGGGAAGCAGGTCACATTGCAGACCAGGGGTCCCACGACGATCTCGCCCGGCTCCGCATCAGACCTGGGACCCCACACTGCGCTATTCTGGGGCGAAGTGTTGCTTTCAAGGCAGTACACCCTAGGTAAGCCCCGGATCATCAAGCTGGGAAGAACATAGAGTTCTCCCTCCCAACCGGCTATAAAGTCCCAGTGGGGACCTCGAGGATTTCCGGTCTGAGTTGGAGGCCTAGCTAGCCTCGGGTCCTCCTCGTTGGCCACTCCTAGAGTCCAGGCCTGAACGAGTTAAAAGAAGAGGCGGAGTTTGACGACGGGCTTCCGCCGCGTTGCGTAGCAGCAGTGGGCGGGGTAACGGGCTCGTCGGAGACTGCGTGGAGTGGTTAAAGCCTTGTTCCCCATCCTTCCTCTCCACTTCCCCTATCCGGAAAGACTAACACCGGCACTGGGGCAGTCCTGCGGCCGCTGCGGCCTCAGCTCCAGCCAGGGCACAAGACACTGAGAATCCAGACCTCGGCGGTGCGGTGCGTAGTGCGCCTGCGCGAGCTTCCACCTAACCCAGGGATTGGGAGGGGAGAGGGCGAGGTCCCAGAGGACTGGGGCCTGGGTTGGAGGTGCTGAGGGTCGAGAGGAAGGGTGGGAAAGAGCAGGAAAATGGAGGAAGGGATCTACGCTGGAGAGGAGACTGGAGGTGAGTTGGGGCTCTGGGGCTTGGTTCTGGAGCAGGGGAGCATTGAAAGTGCGGGAGGGGCCGTGGGTGGCCTGATGGGCAGACGGCGCAGGCTAGGAGACCACAGGGAGTTTAAAGGGCAGTGATTGACGGGCCTGGAGGCGAGGAAGGGAACGTTCTGGGGGCCAGCCTTGGCAGGGATGGCGGAACTCAAACCTCCGCTCTCCAAGCGCCATAGCTTGGCTTCTTTCCCGTGCCTTGTCTTTGGCAGCCTTGTCTTTGGCAGCCTTGTCTTTTTTATTCCTTCCCCTCTCTTCCCTCCCACCCCTCCTTGGAGGAATCTTACATTCCTTACACCCTAGCCCCTGGAAGGTTTGCTGCCCGGCTCTGCGCGCACTCACTTCACACACCGGAAAGCGTTCCCCACCCCAGGAGGCGAGGAAATTGGGGAGTTCCCAATTAGCAGCGAGCAGGCTAAAGAGCAGAAAGCCAAGGAGAAAGGGGTCTTGAGTAGGCAGACACCTTAGCGATTAAATTGACTTCATGTCACCTGTTACCAGTGTGGCTGTTCCTGAGGCCAGTCTTCTTGGAGACCGACCTGTGAGTCTTGTCAGATAATTCCCATACAGTGGCTTTAGAGACCCACAGTAGGACAAGAGCTGATAGTGGCTGCTAGTAGTCCCGTAAGAAAGAATGGGTGGGCTAGTGGTTACGGAATGTGAGGGATGGAATAATATTGTTATGCTAGCTCTCCTATAGTCTTTTTGGCAATTCAAAAAGAGGAACAGCACTTGGGAGGTAGAGGCAGGTAGATCTCTGTGAGTTTAAGACCAGCCTGGTCTACATAGTGAGCTCCAGGCCAGCTGGGACTAAAGGGAGACCCTGTCTCAAAAAGACCAAAAACAAAACAAAAGGAGGAACAAGCTTTTTCAAGCATTTCCTCTAGCCCTCTCTACGTTTATTTTGCTATTCTGTTGTTGCAACTAATACCTGAAGAGAGCAGTCTTAAAGTATGTTTTCATGTTTATTATCTCATTTGGTTTTCAAGGCACTGTATAGGGTAGATAAGACAAATGTCATTTTCTCTATTTTACAGTTGAAGAAACTCAAAACTACAGAAAGGTTGCATGACTTGTTTGAAGTTGTCCAACAGTTAATGGGTAGCAGAACTGGGACTAAAGTCCAAACGTTCTCACCCCTGGTGGTCTGTTCTGTTGAAAACCCCTGTTCAGTTTTGCAAAAAATTCTTCCAGTATGGGCAGGTATTTGGTTTCTGAGTCCGGAACCTGTCCCCTAGGAAACAGCATAGCCAATAGCATACACAGGTTCCTAGAAGCTTTTTTTTTTTTTTTTTTTTTGAGGTACCGTTGCATGTGCCAGAGTGTTGGGCCCAATGGGTGTTGTTCACATGAAGGAAAGCATGCTGTCTGCTGCTGCTTTTCTGTATTGTGTGTGGGGAAAAAAAAAGTAGTGGGAAGAAATAGCAACTCTCTCACCCCTTTCTGGGCTACAGGGAAAGTGCCAGGCTTTACACCTTTATCTCTGATTCATTTGAAAATACGTGCTGAACGTATGTGGATGGTGAACATGATAAATTGAGCAAATGTATCCGAATTTGGCTTTGTGTTTTATATAAAAATCATGATTGTCCTATTTATCCCAAAGTAGCCCTTAAACTTCTGATACACACATAATGGTGCAGCAAGGAGTTTGATTAGCTGCTGTGGACCTGTGTATAGCTGAGAAGATTTCTCAGCAGCCTCATTTGAAACCTTGTCTGGGCTCGGTCTTGTTTTTTTTTTTTTTTTTTTTTTTTTTGCTTTTTTGTGTTACCAGGTCTCCTTGTAACCCATCTGTCCTGGAACTCATTCTGTAGACCCGGCTGGCTTGACACTCACAAGATCTGCCTGCCTCTGTCCTCCCACGTGCTAGATAAATGTGTGGCCCACCGCGCCCGGCCTGGGCTCTGGACTTGTAGTGAAGAGCCTGCTCGGCTCAGTTTTACTGTTCTCTGCCTTCTTGTCCATCCTGGAACAACACAACACTGGCTCTACTTTTTCTTTCCTCTTTTCCCTCACTTTTTCCTAGTTGGTTGAGATAGTGTCTTAAAAAGTAGCCCAGGCTGACCTTAAACTTGCCGGGATCCTCCTGCTTCTGCTTCCCAAAAGCTGAGATTATAGGTATGAGCCGCCAGGTCTGGCTTGACTTCTTTTTCAGAGTATCATCTGCTTTGCTTTTCTCTTTCTTTCCTCCCTTCCCTTCCATTCCTTCTTCTTTCCTCTCCTTTTTTTTTTTCTTTTCTTTCTTTCTGCCTGGTTCCCATCAGGGATATTTCCTGATTTGGGAAGTAAAGTTAGAATTGTAGCAACATTCTTTTTTGTTTTCTGTGTTTTGTTTTTTTCAGGCACTAGCTGGCCTGGAAATTGCTATATAGACCAGGCTGGCCTGGATCTCACAGATCCGCCTGTCTCTGCCTCCTGAGTGCTGGGATCAAAGACATGCGCCAGCATGCCCAGCTGTAGCAATATTTATTTATTTATTTATTTATTTATTTATTTATTGTCTTTTTGTGACAGGGTCTCCCTGTAGCCCCAGCTGTCCTGGAACTGGACATGTAAACCAGGCTGGCTTCGAACTCACAGAGCTCCATCTGCCCTCTGTAGAAACATTTTGTTTTGTTTTGTTTTAAATTTTATTTATTTATTTTATGTGTATGAATGTACTGTCTGCATGTAGGTTTGTGTACCCGTGTCTTGCAATGCCGTGGAGGTCAGAAGAGGGAGTGAGATTCCCCTGGAACTGGAGTTCTCCTGGAATTAGAGTTACGGATGGTTTTCAGCCACCATGTGGGTGCTGGGGATCGAACCCGGGTCCTCTGCAAGAGCAGTCAGCGCTCTTAACTGCTAGGCCATCTCTCCAGCCCTGTAGAAACATTTTGTAGCATCTCTGTATGAACTAGTATTTTCTATACGGAGAGTAGGATCTGAATTTTTTTTTTCCTTAATGATTTGTTGAGACAGGGTCTCTATGTAGTCTAGAAGCTCTCAGTCCTCCTTGACTCTCTTTTTTTTTTTAACTTAAAAAATTACTTTTTAATCTTATTTTATTTTATTTTATTATCATTATTATTTTGGTGTTTTTTGAGACAAGGTCTCCCTGTAGCCCCAGCTGACTTGGAACTCACTTTGTAGACCAGGCTGGCCTTGAACTCATAGAGATCTGCCTGCCGCTGCCTCCCAAATGCTGGGATTACTTTTTATTTTTATTTTATGTGTATGTGTGTATTGCCTGCAAGTAGACCTGTGTTTTGTAATGCCTCCCTGGAACTGGAGTTTCAGACTGTTGTTAGCCGCTATGTTGGTGCTGGGAATCAAACTCAGGTCCTCTGGAAGAGTAGCCAGTGCTATTAACCACTGAGCCATCTCTCCAGCCCTTTTTAAACTTTTTTTAGAGACAGGGTCTCACTATGTATCCCCTGGCTGGCCTTGAAACTTGCTATATACATAGACCCTGTTGGCCTCAAACTCACATAGATCTGCCTCAGCCTTTTTGTCTTTTTTGAGACAAGATCTCCTTTTAGTCCCAGCTGGCCTGGAGCTCACTATGTAGACCAGGCTGGCCTTGAACTCACAGAGCTCTGCCTGACTCCGCTTCATGAGTGCTGGCATTAAAGGCATGTTTCATCACACTCAGTTTTTTTGGAGAAGTTCTTCCTGCAGCCCCAGCTGCCCTAGAACTCACTATGTAAGACCAGGGTGACCTCAGTCTCACAGGACCAGCCTGCTTCTGCCTCCCAAGTGTTGGGATTAAAGGCTGGGGCTACTGTGCACAAACTTTTTTTTTTTCTTTGTCTTTTTGAGACAGGGTCTCCTTGTAGCCCCAGCTGTCCTGGAACTCACTCTGTAGACAGGCTGGGCTTGAACTCACAGAGATCCGCATGCCTTTGCCTCCCAAGTGCTAGGATTAAAGGCGCATGCCCGGCCCAAACTCTTGTCTTTTCAGTTTTGGGATTACAGACATGCATCGCTGTCTAGCTCAGGATTTTTTTTCCCAGGATTCAGGATAGATCTCAGGTTTTGTATATGCTAAGCCTATTTTTCCAACTGAGCTACATCCCTAGTCTAGTAATTTTTTTTTTTTTTNTGGAGAGGGCCCTGAGTGGAAAAAGGCCCGCGTGGTCAGTGAGGCATTGGTCTGTCCAGAGTTCTATCTACCTAACAACGTCTGCAGCTCCTTGTGCGGGTCTAAGAGAAATTAAGAGTGAGCAGGGCTTTGGGGAGGCAACTCCGCCCCCGCTCCATCCGTCCCAGCAGCAAGTTAAGAGTGCAGGTGGTGGTCCGGCGTGCCCCCACCCTCCTCACTCCTCCCACCTTCCCCCAAAAGCCCGCAGAGCATGCATAGCCACCTGTCTCCAGCACAATGAAGATAAGGTTCAGATTCTTGAGCCCGGGCTTGATATCCTTCACGAAAGTCTCCGTCGTCATGCTGGCCGAGCCGTGGCACCCCACTGGAAGGGGGAACAGGAGATGAAGGCTCAGGCTTGTACCCTTTGCCCCCATGCTCCACTCCCCAAGGCCTACCCATCACACCAGGCTGGGATCGGGCAGCCGCAATCCCTCTCTAACCCTTCTAGAAGGTTAGAAAGGAACTTCCCTGGGACCTCGTACTTCAAGATTAGAATTTAGGGGTCTCTGGAATAGGATTCTTCAGGACCGGATGGCCCCCTGTCGGGATGCTTCTCAGTCTTACACTCCGAAGTCGGGGAGCCGAAGGAGACTCGTAGGGAACCCGGTGTAGCTCAGGAAACGGATTCTTACTCGACAGATCGTCCTGAACCCTCATCCCCACAACCCAGGGCTCGGTTCATCCCCTCCTCCATTCACAGCCCACCACCCACCCAGCCAGCAGGCCGGACTGTGCACACCACCGAGCCACCCGCAGGGGGAGCCAGGGGGCTGGCTGCAGCCGGATACTGGCCTATGGAACGCGGGAATGCGACACTCCCGGAAGTTCCTCCTGGCCGACTTCCTCCGGCCAATCAGAGCTCCAAGAGCCCTGCCGCCTGCCCAGCCCATCCAATCAGGTTCTGATATTCACGCGCGACCAAGGGGGCGGATTCAGGTATTAAAGGAGCTTTGGCCATTGATTTGGTTCCACTGGGAAAAGTTGGACCACCAGGGGGCGCGTCAGGTCCCTAGATTCCCGACGCGTTCATTGCACTTTTAGGGCTTCTTTAGCGTTTGTTTTCTGGAAATCGAACTTTGTTTTTTTTCTTCTTCGAGTAGTGACACAACGTAGTGACACAACACAATGGCGAAAAAAGCTCATCAAGAGTGGGAAAGCAAAGACACAAGTTTGAATCCCAGCATGTCGCCTCACTTCTTAAATTTTTTTTTTTTTTTAATTTTTATTTATGTATTTATTTTTATGTGTATGAATTTATTGTATTGTCTGCATCAGGTCTGCGCACCCGTGTCGTGCGATGCCGCGGAGGTCAAGAAGGACGGTCTCAGATTTCCCTGGAAACTGGAGTTAAAGACAGACAGCTCTCAGCCGCCAAGTGGGTGATGGGGATCGAACCCGGTTCCTCTGCAAGAGCGGTCGTCGCTCTAAACCGTTATGCCATCCCTCCAGCCCCCGCCTCACTTCTTTTATGTTTTTTTTCTTTTGAGACGAGCTCTCCCTGTAGCCCCAGTGGCTAGAGACCAATCTCACAGAGAGGTCTCTGCCTCCGGAGTGCTGGGTTCACAGTGCGCCACCGCCTGAATCATAAAGTCTTTTTTTTTTTTTTTGGTCTTTTGAGAAAAGGGGTCTTCCTGTAGCGCCAGATGGCTTGGAAACTACTATGTATGTAGAACCGGCTGGTCTTGAACTCACAGAGACCTGCCTGCCTCCCGAGTGGCGGCATAGCATGCGCCGGCCTGACTCACAAGTTCATTTTACAGACGAAAATGGGAAAGTTGGGTAAAAAGTAGTGCCTGTTACATGGCAGTAACTTACAAATAGGGGTCTTCATCTTTAATACACTAACCAATTTTATGCCGGGCGTAGTAGTGCATGCCTTTAATCCTAGCACTCGGGAGGAGGCAAAGGCAGGCGGCTCTTGTGAACTCAAGGCCAGCACTGGTCACCAGAGTGAGTTCCCGGACAGCTGGGGCTACAGGAGACCATGTCTCGTAAAAGCAACAAAAAAAAAAAAAAAAAAAAAAAAAAAAAAAAGACAATAGGGAGCTGGGTCGTGATGGCACAGCTTTAATCCTAGCACTGGGAGGCAGAGGCAGGTGGATTTTGGGAGTCCAGGACACCCGGCGCTACGGTAGACCCTGGCACCTCCTGTTCGGTTGTCCTTATTTCACTAGATCTCAGAGTTCCCTCAATTATGATAGAGGTCTGAAAAAGTTTAGTTCTCTTGGGTACCTACCTATCAGATTTAGAAATTTAACATCTTAATAAACATGCTTGAAATAAAATTTAACTTAAAAAAAAAAAACTTTTTTGGGGGGGAGTCTTTGAGACAGGGTCTCCTTGTAGCTCCGCTGGCTTAGAATTCACTCTGTAGACCAGATGGCTTGATTTCCCATGAGTACTCCCGACCACACCAGCTGGACTTGAATTACCTTCTTTTGGTCTTTCGAGACAGGATCTCCCTGTCGCCCCAGCTGTCCTGGAACTCACTCTGTAGGACCACGCTGGCTTGAAACTCACAAAGATCCGCCTGGCCTCGGCTCCGGAGTGTTTAGGATTAAAGGTGTGCGCCACCCGCCCAGCTTGAATACCTTTTTTTAAAAAAAATTAGTTAATTTAATTAATTACTACTGGGTATGAATGTAATGTCTTCATGCAGTTTTGTGCACCCGTGTCGTGCAATTGCCGCGGAGGTCCGAAGAGGGTCTCGGATTCCCTGGGGAAACTGGAGTTCTCTGGAATTGGAGTTACAGACGGTTTTCCGCGCCATTTGGGTGCTGGGGATCGAACCGGGTCCTCTGAAGAGCAGTCGGCGCTATTAACCGCTAGGCATTCTCCAGCCCTAGAATTACCATTTTTAACAGAGAATTTCCATAATAAATATTATTTAATGCTAGATTAGCCCAAGAAGTCAATTAATTGCATTTCTTGACCTACTTAATCCTTAGTTTATCAGAGCACTTTAGGATCCACCAAAACTTCCCTAGGAACCTAGGTTCCCTCCCCCATATTCTCAATCACGGCGTTCCAACCTAAGGAAATAAAAATCTTTGGTGTTTCAGGGGACTGAGTTTTTAGAGAGCCACGGCTGTAAACGCAAGCGTGTGGCTGGGAGGCGGACAACCCATCCAGCATCCTAGATCAAAGCTCCTTGGTAAGACACTCCCCCTTGTCCCACCCCACGGCCGCCTAGTTAACTGCAGTATTTATTCCCATGACTGTGAGTCACAAGGTCGGGAGGCTGCGGGATGCTTGACCACAGCTCTGGAAACAGGGGCCAGGAGGGAAGCAGGTCACATTGCAGACCAGGGGTCCCACGACGATCTCGCCCGGCTCCGCATCAGACCTGGGACCCCACACTGCGCTATTCTGCGGGCGAAGTGTGCTTTAAAGGCAAGTAACCCCAGGTTAAGCCCCGGATCATCAAGCCTTGAAGAACCTAGAGTTTCCCTCCCAACGGCTATAAAGTTCCCCAGTGGGGACCTCGAGTATTCCGGATCTGAGTTGGAGGCTAGTCAGCCTCGGGTCCTCCTCGTGGCACTCCTAGAGTCCGGCTTGACGAGATTAGTTAACAGAAGCGGCGGGTTTGACGACGGGTTCCGCGCGTTGGTAGCAGCAGTGGGCGGGGGGTGTGTGTGGTAACGGGGCTATTCGGAGGATGCGTGGCGTGGTAAAGCATTGTTCCCATCTTCCTCTCCACTTCCCCTATCCGGAAAGACTAACACCGGCACTGGGGCAGTCCTGCGGCCGCTGCGGCCTCAGCTCCAGCCAGGGCACAAGACACTGAGAATCCAGACCTCGGCGGTGCGGTGCGTAGTGCGCCTGCGCGAGCTTCCACCTAACCCAGGGATTGGGAGGGGAGAGGGCGAGGTCCCAGAGGACTGGGGCCTGGGTTGGAGGTGCTGAGGGTCGAGAGGAAGGGTGGGAAAGAGCAGGAAAATGGAGGAAGGGATCTACGCTGGAGAGGAGACTGGAGGTGAGTTGGGGCTCTGGGGCTTGGTTCTGGAGCAGGGGAGCATTGAAAGTGCGGGAGGGGCCGTGGGTGGCCTGATGGGCAGACGGCGCAGGCTAGGAGACCACAGGGAGTTTAAAGGGCAGTGATTGACGGGCCTGGAGGCGAGGAAGGGAACGTTCTGGGGGCCAGCCTTGGCAGGGATGGCGGAACTCAAACCTCCGCTCTCCAAGCGCCATAGCTTGGCTTCTTTCCGTTGCCTGTCTTTGGCAGCCTTTGTCTTGGCAGCTTGTGCTTTTTTATCCTTCCCCTCTCTTCCTCCCACCCCTCCTTGTTAGGAATTCTTACATTCCTACACCCTAGCCCCTGGAAGGTTTGCTGCCCGGCTCTGCGCGCACTCACTTCACACACCGGAAAGCGTTCCCCACCCCAGGAGGCGAGGAAATTGGGGAGTTCCCAATTAGCAGCGAGCAGGCTAAAGAGCAGAAAGCCAAGGAGAAAGGGGTCTTGAGTAGGCAGACACCTTAGCGATTAAATTGACTTCATGTCACCTGTTACCAGTGTGGCTGTTCCTGAGGCCAGTCTTCTTGGAGACCGACCTGTGAGTCTTGTCAGATAATTCCCATACAGTGGCTTTAGAGACCCACAGTAGGACAAGAGCTGATAGTGGCTGCTAGTAGTCCCGTAAGAAAGAATGGGTGGGCTAGTGGTTACGGAATGTGAGGGATGGAATAATATTGTTATGCTAGCTCTCCTATAGTCTTTTTGGCAATTCAACAAAGAGAACAGCATTGTGGAGGTAGAGGCAGGTAGATAGATCTCTGTGAGTTTTAAGACAGCCTGTCTACATTAGTGAGCTCCAGGCCAGCTGGGACTAAAGGAGCCCTGTTCAAAAGACCAAAAACAAACAACCAAAGGAGGAACAAGCTTTTTCAAGCATTTCCTCTAGCCCTCTCTACGTTTATTTTGCTATTCTGTTGTTGCAACTAATACCTGAAGAGAGCAGTCTTAAAGTATGTTTTCATGTTTATTATCTCATTTGGTTTTCAAGGCACTGTATAGGGTAGATAAGACAAATGTCATTTTCTCTATTTTACAGTTGAAGAAACTCAAAACTACAGAAAGGTTGCATGACTTGTTTGAAGTTGTCCAACAGTTAATGGGTAGCAGAACTGGGACTAAAGTCCAAACGTTCTCACCCCTGGTGGTCTGTTCTGTTGAAAACCCCTGTTCAGTTTTGCAAAAAATTCTTCCAGTATGGGCAGGTATTTGGTTTAGTCCGCGACCTGTCTAGGAAATCAGCATAGCAAAAGCATCCACAGGTTCCTAGACGCTTTTTTTTTTTTTTTTTTTTTGAGGTACCGTTGCATGTGCCAGAGTGTTGGGCCCAATGGGTGTTGTTCACATGAAGGAAAGCATGCTGTCTGCTGCTGCTTTTCTGTATTGTGTGTGGGGAAAAAAAAAGTAGTGGGAAGAAATAGCAACTCTCTCACCCCTTTCTGGGCTACAGGGAAAGTGCCAGGCTTTACACCTTTATCTCTGATTCATTTGAAAATACGTGCTGAACGTATGTGGATGGTGAACATGATAAATTGAGCAAATGTATCCGAATTTGGCTTTGTGTTTTATATAAAAATCATGATTGTCCTATTTATCCCAAAGTAGCCCTTAAACTTCTGATACACACATAATGGTGCAGCAAGGAGTTTGATTAGCTGCTGTGGACCTGTGTATAGCTGAGAAGATTTCTCAGCAGCCTCATTTGAAACCTTGTCTGGGCTCGGTCTTGTTTTTTTTTTTTTTTTTTTTTTTTTTGCTTTTTTGTGTTACCAGGTCTCCTTGTAACCCATCTGTCCTGGAACTCATTCTGTAGACCCGGCTGGCTTGACACTCACAAGATCTGCCTGCCTCTGTCCTCCCACGTGCTAGATAAATGTGTGGCCCACCGCGCCCGGCCTGGGCTCTGGACTTGTAGTGAAGAGCCTGCTCGGCTCAGTTTTACTGTTCTCTGCCTTCTTGTCCATCCTGGAACAAACACCACCTGGCTCTACTTTTCTTCCCTCTTTTCCCTCACTTTTTCCTAGTTGGTTGAGATAGTGTCTTAAAAAGTAGCCCAGGCTGACTTAAAACTTGCCGGGCTCCTCCTGCTTCTGCTTCCCAAAAGCTGAGATTATAGGTATGAGCCGCCAGGTCTGGCTTGACTTCTTTTTCAGAGTATCCTCTTCTTTGCTTTCTCTTTCTTTCCTCCCTCCATTCCATTCCTTTCTTTCCTCCTTCCTTTTTTTTTTTTGCTTTTTCTTTCTTTTGCCTGGTTCCCCTCAGGATATTTCCTGATTTGGGAAGTAAAGTTAGAATTGTAGCAACATTCTTTTTTGTTTTCTGTGTTTTGTTTTTTCAGGCACTAGCCTGGCCTGAAATTGCTATATAGCCCAGGCTGGCCTGGATCTCACAGATCCGCCTGTCTCTGCCTCCTGAGTGCTGGGATCAAAGACATGCGCCAGCATGCCCCAGCTAGTAGCAATTATTTATTTATTTATTTATTTTTATTTATTATTTATTTGTCTTTTTGTGACCGGGTCTCCATGTAGCCCCACGCTGTCCTGGAACTGGACATGTAAACCAGGATGGTTTCGGCCTCACACGAGCTCCATCTGCCCTCTGTTAGAAACCATTTGTTTTTGTTTGTTTAAATTTTATTCTTTATTTTATGTGTATGAATGTTACTGGTCTGCATGTATGTTTGTGTACCCGTGTCTTGCAATTGCCGTGGAGGTCAGCAGAAGAGGGAGTGAGATTCCCCTGGAACTGAGTTCTCCTGTATGGAATTTGAGTTACGGATGGTTTTCAGCCACCATGTGGGTGCTGGGGATCGAACCGGGTCTTCTGCAAGAGCAGTCAGCGCTCTTAACTGTAGGCCATTCTCCAGCTGTAGAACATTTTTTGTAGCATCTCTGTATGAACTAGTATTTTCTATACGGAGAGTAGGATCTGAATTTTTTTTTTCCTTAATGATTTGTTGAGACAGGGTCTATATTTTGGTTAAAAGTCTAGAAGCGTCAGTCCCAGGACATCTCCTCCTTTTTTTTTTTAAACTTAAAAATTACTTTTAATCTTATTTTATTTTATTTCTTATCATTATTATTTTGGTGTTTTTTTTGCGACAAGGTCTCCCTGTAGCCCCAAGCTGACTGGAACTCACTTTGTAGGACCCAGGGGGCCTTGAAATCATAGAGCTCTGCCTGCCGCTGCCTCCCAAATGTGGGTGGGATTACTTTTTTTATTTTTATTTTAGTGTTGTGTGTATTGCCTGCAAGTAGACCTGTGTTTTGTCATGCCCTGTTGACGCCAGAATGGAGGGCGTCGGATCCCTGGAACTGGCGTTTAGACTGTGTTACCTGCTATGTTGGTGCTGGGATCAAACTCAGTCCTCTGGAAGATCAGCCAGTGCTTTTAAACCACTGAGCATCTCTCCCGCCTTTTTAAAATTTTTTTAAGACTAGGTATCATGGGCACAAACAGGCTTTGAACTTGCTGAGTTGAGCATAACCTTGAACTCCTGATCACTATCTTTTTTTTTTTAACCCAATTTTTTTTTTTTTGAGACAAGATCTCCTTTTAGTCCAGCTGGGCCTGGAGCTCACTATGTAGACCAGGCTGGCCTTGAACTCACCAGACGACTATGCATGACTCCGCTTCTGAGTGCTTGGGCTTTAACAGGCATGTCTTCAACACTCAGTTTTGTCTTTTTGAGCCAGGTTCTTTCTGCAGCCCCAGCTGCCCTAGAACTCACTATGTAAGACCCAAGTGGTGTCCTCATCTCACAGAACTCTGGCTGCTCTGCCTCCCAAGTTGTTTGGGATTAAAGGCTGGGGCTACTGTGCACAAACTTTTTTTTTTTCTTTGTCTTTTTGAGGACAGGGTCTCCTTGTTAGGCCCAGCTGTCCTGGAAAATCACTTGTAGAAGGGGCTGGGCTTGAACTCACAGCAGTCTCCGCACGCCTTTGCCTCCCAAGTGCTAGGATTAAATGCGCATGCCCGGCCCCACACTCTTGTCTTTCAGTTTTGGGACTTACAGGGCATGCATCGCTGTCTAGCTCAGGATTTTTTTTCCCAGGATTCAGGATAGATCTCAGGTTTTGTATATGCTAAGCTATTTTACAAACTGAGCTACATCCCTCCAGCCCCAATTTTTTTTTTTTTTAAGGTTTATTTGAGACAAAGCCTGGCCAGGAACTTTCAGTCCTCCTGTTTCAGCCTACTAAATGCTAGGATTACAGATGTGGGCTACCATGCCTGGCCTCTAGATTTTTTTTTTATTTTTTTTATTTTTTTGGTCTTTTTGAGACAGGGTCTCCCGGTAGCTCTGGCTGTCCTGGAACTCACTCTGTAGACCAGGCTGAACTCACAGAGATCCGTGTGCCTCTGCCTCCCAAGTGCTAGGATTAAAGGCGTGTGCCACCACGCCCGGCATTTATTTATTTCTGTATGTGTATCAATGTACTGTCTGCATGCAAGTTTGTGCACCCATGTCGAGCAATGCCTCGGAGGTCAGAAGAGGGTGTCGGATGCCCCTGGAACTGGAGTTCTCCTGGAATTGGAGTCTCAGACGGTTCTCTGCCACCATGTGGGTGCTAGGGATCCAACCTGGGTCCTCTGTAAGCGGTCTGTGCTCTTAACCGCTAGGCCATCTTTCCATCCAGCCCTGGCCCCTAGAATTTGTATGTGAAATACTGTAGCCAAAAGCACTTTGGAAACATTAAAGGATGATGCTGTTGTACATGGAAGGTATTATGGATTCATGTATTGTGTAGCCATCAACTTTGAATCATTGACATTACAACAATATACACATATCGACAACAGTATATATATTGTTGAGACAGAGTCTCATATCGTCCTGGCTGGTCTTGAACTCCTATAGTCAAGGACTTCTTTAGATGTTGCCTCTGCCTACTGAGTGCTAAGTTATCGGTATGCAGCACTGCCCATAGTTTATGTGGTGTAGGATTAAATCCAGTACTTCATGCATGCTGGACAAATACTTTACCAATTTAGCTACATCCCCATTTATTTATGTGGTGCTAGGGATTGAATCCATGGTCTTGATTGTACTAGCCAAGCACTCTATCAGTGAGCTACATGCTCAGCTCCTCTTTTTTTTCCTCCGTCTATATCTATTTTTTTTTTTCTGGTCTTTTCGAGACAGGGTCTCCCTGGAGCTCCACGCTGTCCTGAAACTTGCTATGTAGACCAGGCTGGCCTTGAACTCACAAAGATCCGCCTGCCTCTGCCTCCCAAGTGCTAGGATTAAAGGCGTGCACCACCATGCCTGGCTTTTTGGTCTTTTCAAGACAGGGTCTCCCTGTAGCCCCAGCTGTCCTGGAACTCACTCTGTAGACCAGGCTGGCCTGAACTCACAAAGATTTGCCTGCCTCTGCCTCCCAAGTGCTAGGATTAAAGGCATGTGCCCAGCTGTCCCTCTATATCTTAAAATAAATCATGTTCCCTGTAGCTCTCCTTCCCTACTTTTCTTTGCCTCCTTTCCTTGTTCTTCTCACATCCCAGCTGTGTTTGAATCTACTGGACGTAATGACCTGCCTCTTTTGAGGGTATTCCTATATGCCCAGCACAGAAACCTGCAGTCCTTGAAGGAGTGGCTCATCCTCCCCTCCTGAATGCTCCACCCTCCCAGATCCAGGTCCGTCCAGTCTACCTGCCAGCTGGAGGTAGTTCCCCTGACTCACTTTTTTCTTCCCTGTTCCTATTAATAGAGTGTTCCTGATTGTGACATCACTCCCATCCCTTGGCCATGAAACTTGGCACTAGGAAGGAAGACGCAGTCGGAGAATAGCCAACAAGATGGAATACTTGGAGCATCTCCTGAGTGGCACTGAGTGGAGGCATCAGGGGGTTGGAACCTTGTAAACAGGGAACCTGCCCCCACCACTTGGAAGGTAAAGAGCCTTGATTCGGAGTCTCATTTCAGATTCACCTCTTTGTCTTGCTGACCAAGATTTGTGTTGACCTTGAAAACTTGATTCCAAAGTTTTTTGCAGTTAACCTATACTGTTCTGTTTATGTTTCTAATTATTGACTTGCTTGTTGGTAGTAAGTTTTATGTCCTTTCTGTTCTTTATCTTGTGCACTCACTAGGCTACACCTGCACTTTAGTTTGAAGACAGGGATTGCATTTTCCCTTTCTTCTGTGTGTCTCTTTTGGCGAGGATATTCTATATTTAGGATGAAGAGCAGGTTTGGGTTAACTATACAAACAGTATTGTGTGCTGGTGGCAACGGGAAGGTCCCTGCTGCCCTTTTAAGCCTGGCAGGCCTTTAAGCATTGAATGACTTCTCTTTTTTTCCAGTCTTTTTGAGACAGGGTCTCCCTGTAGCTCTGGCTGTCCTGGCAGTCGCTCTGTAGACCAGGCTGGCCATGAGCTCACGTTGTTGCACCACCATGCCAGGCTGAATGACTTCTTAAAAAGTTCCTCTCGCTGGGCGCGGTGGCGAACGCCTTTAATCCTAGCACTTGGGAGGCAGAGGCAGGCGGATCTTTGTGAGTTCAAGGCCAGAACTCACTCTGGTCTACAGAGTGAGTTCCAGGACAGCTGGGACTACAGGGAGACCCTGTCTCGAAAAGACAAAAAAAAAGAAAAAGAAAAAAGCCAAATTCATTTCCATTGTTGCCCATTTTATTTTTTCTTTTTTTCTTTTTGCCCATTTTAATGGCTTGTTACCTTTCACTCGATTATTTTTCACATAAACTTCATAACCAAGATTTGATCACTTTCTTATTTATCATATCTGACTATAACTGTTATTAACATGACTCGTTTTTATTAATTTTTTTTTGAGAATTTCATGCAGGTGAATTGTATTTGCCTCATTTCTGCCCCTCCTACTCCCCATCTATCTCCTCCCATGTCCCGACTCCCTACTTCTTGTCCTCTTCTTTATTGTTGTTACAAACATACATACAATTGTAAACATTATTATATATATATAAGGCAGAATTTGTGTGTGTGCGTGTATATATATATATATACATATATATGTAATATATATACATATATATGTAATATATATATAATGCAGAGTCACGGCCAGGCGTGGTGGAGCATACCTTCTTTAATCCCAGCACTCAAGAGGTAGAGGCAGGCAGATCTCTATGAGTTCAAGGCCAGCCTGGTCTACATAGTGAGCTCCAAGGCAGCTGGGACTCTGTCTCAAAAAGACACCCCCCCCCAAAAAAAATGCAGAGTCCATTTAGTGGTGATTATGTATACATGTGCTATGGCTGACCACTTGGGATTAGGTCATCTACCAGGGATCTAGCCCCTGGAGAAAACTGATGCTCCCTCCCTCAGCATCTACTGATGGCCTGTAGCCCTTCATCTAGTGGCGGGACCCTGTACAATTTCCCCCATCTACACTGCCATGTCTACTGGTTCCCTCTTCAGCAATGTTCCTTGACACCTACAGGGTTGCATGCAGGAGGCCTAAATGAAGAGCTACAGGCAATCAAGGGATGCTGAGAGAATCAGTTTTCTCCAGGGACTAGCTCTCTGATAGATCAGTCCTACACCCATGTACACATGAGCACTACTAAATGGACTCAGTACATTATATATACATATATATATATATATATGTATATATATATATGTAACAAAAAATAAGCCAGCCATGGTGGCGCACGCCTTTAAACCCAGCACTGAGGAGGCAGAGGCAAGCGGATCTCTGTGAGTTCAAGGCCAGCCAGGTCTATGTAGTGAGCTCCAGGCCAGCTGGAACTAAAGGGAGACCCTGTCTCAAAAAGACTAATAACAACAACAATAATAATAATAATAATAAATTATGACAAGAAATTGAGAGAGGGACATGGGAGTTGGGAGAAGTGGGAGGGATGGAAATGATGCAAATATACTCTTCATGTATGAAACTTTCATAAATAAAGAAAAATTGGGCAGATAATTTTTTGTTACATTTACTCATTTATTCCCCACTATTTACAAAGCCATGAAAAAATAAACAATATAATTTCAAATTATCCTGACTAGTTTAGTCAATTTAAAAGATAATAAAAATATATTACATATCCTGGTGGGTTCACAGGTATTTTACATGCTATTTAAAAGAACTAAATAGGGGGCTGGAGAGATGGCCTAGCGGTTAAGAGCGCCGACCGCTCTTGCAGAGGACCCGGGTTCGATCCCCAGCACCCACATGTCGGCCGAGAGCCGTCTGAAACTCCAATTCCAGGAGAACTCCAGTTCCAGGGGAATCCGAGACCCTCTTCTGACCTCCGCGGCATTGCACGACACGGGTGCACACACTTGCATGCAGACAGTACATTCATACACATACAGAAATAAATAAAANTTTTGTTGAGACAAGGGTCTCATTAAGTTACCCAAACTCTCAGGTCCTCCTTGACTCTGCTATTTATTTTTTTAACTTCTAAAAGTAACTGACTTTAGAATGCGAATATTTAATAAGAGTATTTTATTATTATTCAGACGATCATTCTTAGTGGTGTGTTTGAGACAAAGTCTCCCGTAGCCCCAGCTGACTTGGAAACGCACTTTGTAGACCAGATGCTATCTTGAATCTAAGATCTGCCTGCCGCTTCCGTCCGCAAATGCTGGAGAAATGGACTTGGTGTAGTGTTATTATAGTGGTATGAGTGGGTAGGGGCCTGCAAGAGACCGGTGTGCGTGGTAAGGACCGGTGTAGAAGTCTCAAGAAGAGGGCGTCGGATACCCCGGGAACTGGAGTTTCAGACGTTGTTGTGAGACTCGCTATGGTTTGGTGCAGGAGGCAATCAAACCAGGTCCGCTCTAGAGGAGAGTAGCCAAGTAGCGATTTAACCACGAAGCCATCTCTCCACCTTTTTAAAACCCTTGTTTTAGAGACACGGTCTCACTCCGATCGTACACCATCCCCTGGCCGGCATCTTTGAAACTTGCTATATACATAGACCCTGTTGGCCTCAAACTCACATAGAAGTCTGCCTCAAGTCCTTTTATGTCTTTTTGAGACAGAGTCTCCTTTTATGTCCCAGCTGCCTGGAGCTCACGAATGTAGACGCTAGGCTGGCCTTGAACTAACAGAGCCTGTCCTGACTCCGCTTCCTGAGTGCTGGCATGAAAGGCATGTTTACATATCAGAACACGCTGTTTTTTGGTTTGGAGTAAAGGTCTTCCTGTCAGAGGCCCCATGCGGCCACTAGAACTGATCACTATGGTAAGACACGGGTGACCTCATCTCATCAGGACCAGCCTGCGTCTGCCGCCCAATAGTTTTGGATTTAAAAGGGCTGGGTGGGGGCTACTGGTGCACAAACTTTTTTTTTGTTTCTTTGTCTTTTTTTGAGACAAGGGCTCCGTGATGAGCCCACTGTCCGGGAACTCACTCTGGAGAACAGGCCTGGGCTTGAACTCAACAGAAGCCGCAAGCCCTTTAGCCTCGCCCAAGTGCGTAGGATGTAAAGGCGCTTGCCCGGGTCCCAAAAGCTTAGCTTTTCAGTTTTGGGATTAGACATTGGCATTCGCTGTTCTAGGTCAGGAGGCGTTTTTTTCCCAGAGATTAAGGATGGATTTGCAGGTTTTGGGTGAGATGCTAGCTATTTTCCAACGTGAGCTACATCCCTAGTCTGTATGTAATTTGTTTTTTTTTTTATAAGGATTTATTTTGAGAAGCACAGCTGGCCAGGATACGTTAGAGTCGCTCTGATTTTCAGGCCGCACGAAAATGTAGGTATTTACAGATGTGGGCTCCATGCCTGTCTCGAGATTTTTTTTTTTTTTTTTTTTTTTTTTTTTCTTTTGGTCTTTTTTTGAGACTGGGTCTCCCTGTAGCTCCTGTCTGTCTTTGAACTCACTATGTAGTTTCTAGGCTGGCTTCAAACTCTGTAGTGGGGCTGGCTTTGCTTTGACTTCTCCTGCTTCGATGTTCCAAGTGCTGGGTTATAGGTTTGTGCCACCAAGCCCGGCAAGGTAGTTATGTCTTGTAATAGTGATATCCTAGTGTACTGCGTCTGACATGCAAGTTTGAGTGCACCCTATGGCGAGATTCAAATGCCAATCGGTAGGTCAAAAGAGGGTGTTGCGATGCCCCTGAACGGAGTGCGTCCTGGGAATTGGAGTCTTAGTGATGGTTCTTGGCCACCATGGTGGGTGCTGGGGATTCTCAACGCCTTGGCTGGGCCGCTGTTCGCGGTCTGTGCTCTTAAACCGCTAGGCCATCTTTCCAATCCAGATAGCCCTGGCCTCCTAGAATTTTTGTATGTGAAATACTGTAGCCAAAAGCACTTTGGAAACATTAAAGGATGATGCTGTTGTACATGGAAGGTATTATGGATTCATGTATTGTGTAGCCATCAACTTTGAATCATTGACATTACAACAATATACACATATCGACAACAGTATATATATTGTTGAGACAGAGTCTCATATCGTCTGGCGGGGTTTTGCTTGAAACTCCGTAGTATCAAGGACTTCTTTGTAGATGTTCCCTTTTCGGCTACATGAGTCGATAATTATCCGGTATGCAGGCCACTGCCCATAGGTTTTAATGTGTGTGTAGATTTAAATCCAGGTACTTTTCATAGCATGCACTGGACAAATACGTGTACGCTAATTTAGCTACATCCCCATTTATTTATGTGGTGCTAGGGAGTGGAATCCATGGTCTTGATTGTACTAGCCAAGCACTCTATCAGTGAGCTATCATGCTCGCTCCTCTTTGTTATTTCCGCTTCAGTCCTATATCCTATTTTTTTTTTTCTGGTCTTTTTCGAGACAGGGTCTCTCTGGTTTGGAATTCACTATGTATACTAGGCTGGACTTGAACTCTTTGTGTCTGGGCCTGGCCTTGAACTCACAAGATCCGCCTGCCCCTGGCCCCAAGTGCTAGGATAAAAGTGCGTGCTACCACCATGCTGCTTTTTTTTTGAGACATGGTCTCCATGTATCCCCAGCTGTCCGTGGAACTCACTCGGTAGACCAGGCTGGCCTGGAACTCATTATTTTCCTGCCTCAGCATCCCAATCCTTGTGTTGGGATTATAGGCGTGAACCAGCACGTGCTCCATAGTGCCCATTTAAAGGACATATTTTGTGCTTCCCTGTGTACTTACTCCTTTCCCTACGTTTCTTTTGCTCTTTCCTTGTTCTTCTCACGATCCAGCGTGTGTTGTGGAATCTACTGGACAGATGACCTCCCTCTTTTAGGTATTCTATATGCCGCCAGCACAGTAAAGCCGGCAGGTCCTGAAGGAGGTGTGGCTCATCCGCCCCCTAAGTTACCGGAATGTCTCCAACCATCTCCGCAGATCCAGTGTCCGATCCCATGTCTACCTGCCAGCTGTAGGAGGTAGTTTCCCCTGACTTCAGCTTTTTTCTGTTCTTCCCTGTTTTCCTATTAATTTAAGGTGTTCACGGATTGTGACATCACTATCCCATCCCTTGGCCAATGAACTATTGGGCACTAGGAGGAAGAGCGCAGTCGAGAGAATAGCCGAGGCACAAGGATGAGAAGTAACTTGGAGCATCTCCTTGAGTGGGCATACTGGAGATGGAGGCATCAGGGGGTTTTGGAAACCCGTTGTAAATCAGGGAACCGTGTCCCCCAACATAAGATATAGTTAGTCATTACTTGGTTACATCAACTTAGAAGGTAAAGAGCCTTGATCTATTGAGTCTCAGGTCAGATTCCCCTCTTTGTCGTGCGGACTGCAACGATTGATGTGACCGTGAAACTTGATTCGCAAAAAGAAGTTTTTGCATTAACCTATACTGTTCTTATTTATGTTTTTCGAAAGTGTATTGACTTGCTTGTGGGTAGTAAGGTTTTATGTCGCTTATTGTTCATTGTCTTGTGCACTCACTAGGCTACACCTGCACTTTAGTTTGAAGACAGGGATTGCATTTTCCCCCCTGTTACTTCTGTGTGTACCTCCTTTAGGAAGAGTTCTGTATTTTAGATGAAGATCATGTGTTCTGGGTTTAACTAATAACGAAACAGTAATTGTGTGCTTGGGTTGTAACGGAAAGGTCCCTTCTGCCCTTTAAAGGCCTGGCACGGCCTTTAGCATTGGAATGACTTCTCTTTTTTATCCAGTGCTCGTTTTGAGACAGGGTCTCCCTTGTAGGCTCTGTTGGTCCTGGCAGTCGCTTCTGCTGGAGACCAGGCTGGTCATGAGCTCACGTTTTGTATTGCAAGCATTCCCACATGCCAGGCATGAGATGACTTCTTAAAAAGATTTCCTCACGTCGCTGGGACGCGGTGTGAACCACTTAAAATCCTACGAGGCACCTTGGGAGGCCAGAGGAGGGCTGATCTTTGTGAGTTATAAGGCCAGAACTCACTCTGGTTTCGCTAGATGTAGTATTTTCCAGGACAGCTGGAGAGGACTACAGGGAGACCCTGTCCCGAAAAAGGACAAAAAAAAAAAAAAAAAAAAAAAAAAGAGTTCCTCTCAATTCTTTCTCGATGAATTTTAAATTTAATTATATATACTGTACCTAAGGAGATTCGCAACTTTGAAAGGATAAATATTTTATTTTTATATGTATGAGTGTTATGCTTGCATGATGTGTGCGCCTGACACCTGCAAAGGCCAGAAGAAGGTGATGGGGTTGCCCCTGCAACGGGAACTATGAGACTTGGACAGTTAGTTTATCTGCCATATGGGTACTGGAACTGAACCCAGATCATTTGGAGAGCATAGTTGCCTTCCGGCCACTGAGATCCAGATAAGTGGCGCAACTTAAAAAAATCTAAGAGGCCAAGCTTTTAAAATATGACCACAACTTGCAGTTGCAGATGTATAACTCTTTTTTTTTTTTTTTTTTTTTTTTTTTGGTCTTTTCGAGACAGGTCTTCCGGTAGCCCCAGCTGGTCCGGGAACTCACTCTGTGACCATGCTGGCCTTGATTCACAGATCCGCCTTGCCTTCTGCCTGCCTCCCGAGTGCTAGGGATTAAAGGCATGCGCCACCTACGCCCGGCTGTCAGTATGTACTCCTAACGCTGAACCACCTCTCCACCTCAAAACAAGTTTTAGGATTTCCTTTAAAATAGTTTAATAAATTAAGCTTTATTCTATTTATTTGGTAGTGTTGTCCCCCGCATGTTAGTATAAGAAGTGTCACCACATGGGCCACAATGCACTCAAGGGCCAGAAGAGGACGTCAGCTCTCCCTGGAATAAAGTTTATTGGACAGTTGGTTTAGTCCACTATGTGGTTCAACTGAGAAATGAATCCAGGTCTTCTGCTTGTACAGAATCTCACAGGTATCCCTAGAACCTTTCGTTGTATGTCCCTGTCTCCTAAGGAATAGATTTGGGAAAAAAAGAAAAGTGACATTCTCTCTGTATTAATCCTTACATACAAAGAGTAACTTAAAATAATTTAATGTTAAATGAATGCAGTTTAAAATAACACAACCACCCTATTCTTAATCCTTTGCTGCTGTTTTCTTAGCTGCTCATCTCCATAAAACCAAAAGTTTCTTGCAGGCAATGTGTCCATACCTTAATCCTTGCAGAAGGCAAGGAGCTCTGTGAGTCAAGGCCAGCCTGGTCTCTACGCAACGGAGTTTTTCCAGACAGCTTGGGCCCAGGGAGACCCGTCTCAAAAAAAGATAAAAAATAAAAAACATATAAATCCCAGATCCTTCTAGTCGGCATTCCTACAGAATCATTCAGTTTGCTTTTATGGAATGAAATAAGCCGGATCAATAACGATAAATTAAGCCATTACACGGCTAGAGATACTGCTTCTACTGGTAGATTTCCCCTAGGTTTCTCTTCACCCAGAAAAAAAAGAAAAAGTAAAAGAAAAGGCTTGCTCTTTCATAACCCTGGTGACTGAGTTTGATCCCCAAAACCCACAACCCACATAAGGGTAGGAAGAAAGAAATGACTCCACAAAGTTGTCCTGGGACCTCCACGTGTATGCCTCCTTCCCACACACTTCAGACATACACACACACACACACACACACACACACACACCCCAATATTAATAAAATAAAATTTCAGAACTAAAACAAGCTCTGATTCGGGTCTTGGTTCCAGCTCTGATTCGGGTCTTGGTTCTAGCTCTGATTCGGGTCTTGGTTCCAGCTCTGTATCGGGTCTTGGTTCCAGCTCTGTATCGGGTCTTGGTTCCAGCTCTGTATCGGGTCTTGGTTCCAGCTCTGTATCGGGTCTTGGTTCCAGCTCTGTGTCGGGTCTTGGTTCCAGCTCTGTATCGGGTCTTGGTTCTAGCTCTGTATCGGGTCTTGGTTCCAGCTCTGTATCGAGTCTTGGTTCCAGCTCTGTATCGGGTCTTGGTTCCAGCTCTATCACTGGCCATATATGTGACTTTGGGCTCTCTGGGCCTTAGTTTCCTTACACTGTGCGACATGAACATTCTGGCTACATAATTTCTAAAATCCTCTACAATTTACATGATTTCATGACTGGGAATATAAAAAATGAGTATTAGATGTCAATTTTTTTTTTTTTAGTAGAGTTTGTTTTTAATTATTTATTCTGTATGTGATGTAATGTACTGTCTTCAGGCAAGTCTGTGCACCCGCGTCAATGCCGCGGAGGTCAAAGAGGGCTGTCGGACGCCCCGGGAACTGGAGTCTCCTGGAAATGGAGTGTCAGACAGGGTTCTCGGCCGCCATGTGTGGTGCTGGGGATCAACCCTCCACCGTGGTCCCCTCTGGTAAGAGCAGTGTGTGGCCGCGCTCATCCGCTAGGCAGCGCTCCAGCCCTGAGATGTCAATTAGGTTTAAAGGTCTTAGCAATACTACCACTAACTTTATTCTCTTTAAGGCAGCCCTCTTCAAAGAAAATGATCTTTCCTATTTCAGCAGAAGAATTGTTAGATTGAAATTACTTCTCTCAGAAATTCGGTTTCCTCACTTGTGAGATGCAGGAGTATGGCTATGTGGTCTCCAAAGTTCTATTTAATTCTAGACTGCTAATACCTAGATTTTACACCAGGTTAAATTTTTTTTTTTTTTTTTTTTTTTTTTTTTTTTTTTTTTTTTTGGCGTTTTTTTTTTTTTTTTTTTCCTTTAGTCCCAGCTAGGTCCTGGAGCTGGCTATGTAGACCAGGCTGTCCTTGAACTCACACAGATCTGCCTGCCTCTGCCTACTGTGTGCTAGGACTAAAGGTGTGCTCACCACGCCCAGCATATCAGCATATCAACAACACCTTTAGAGATACAACAAAAGGTTCTAGGGATACCTGTGAGATTCTGTACCAGCAGAAGACCTGGATTCATGACTCAGTTTCCCACATAGTGCTAAAACTTCCATAAATTGTAGTTCCAGAGGGATCGACGTCCTCTTTCTGGGCCTCTGAGGGCATTGCACACATGTGGTGCACTTAATAACATGCAGACAAAACACGCATAAAATAATAATAGAAATTAATTAATTAAACATTTTAAAGAAATAGAACTTGTTTTGAGGTGAGAGGTGGTTCAGCAGGTAAGAATACATACTGCAGCCGTGGGCATGGTGGCACACGCCCTTTAATCCTAGCACTGGATGCAGGTAAGAGGCAGGGCGGAATCATCTTTGTATGGGAGTTTCAGCCGCCTTGCGGTCTTACGGAGTGAGTTCCCAGCCAGCTGGAAGCTACAGGAGACCCTGTCTTTGAAAGATCAAAAAAAAAAAAAAGAGAATAACATACTGCAGCACCAGGCGTGGGTGGCGCACCCCTTATATCCTAAGCACTCGGTGAGGCAGAGGCAGTTGCGAAATCTTGTGAGTTTCAAGGCAGGCTGGTCTTACAGAAGTGAGTTCAGGACTAGCTTGGAGCATAAGGGAGACCTCCTGTCCTCGAAAAGACCGAAAAAAAAAAAAAAAAGGTACATACTGCAACTGAAAGTGGTGCAGTGGTTGCAGCGCTCTTTTAAGTCCCAGCAGGGCAGGTGGATCCTAGCTGTGAGTTCAATTGTCCAGGCCTACCTCAGTATCAGCGCTGACGAGAGCTCCGGCCACCTGGGATACACGGGAGCCCTGCCTCAAAAAGACTCTAAAAAAAAAAAAACAAAAAAACGCAAAGCATACTGCTCTTTAGCCAGAAGTCTTGGTTACCCAGCACCTATCATCACGAGAACTTCCACCCCTGTATTAATGGCAGCTCTAGGGGATCCCACACATCCGAGGCCTCCATAAGCAGTAACACACGGATACACATATCTACACACGGACAACATACATGATTAAAAAATATTTTTTTTATTCTTAAAGAAGTATTAGCGCCTAACTGCAAAGAAAGAAAAAACAACGAAACAATATGTTAAAAATGTATAGGCAAACATTCTGAAAAGCTCTTGTATTATTTTTTAGTACTGAAAAGGACCAGATAGAAGACGAAACCACCAAAACAATAATAGGATAAGAAAACGCAGTAAGCATATAGTTTATAACTTTGGTTTAATTCTGTCCATGTATAGTATCGCTGAGAATGTGCAAGTTATATTTCGAGTTTTGTGGGGTTCAGGATAGTTCGAAAATTAAGGGATAAAGTAGAATAGCAGAATATGGATTAGATTATGTATTGGGGAATCAAGCCTGAACAAAGGATCGGGTTGTGCCCTCAGGAGTGTCACAGACAGGAAAAGAGTGAGCGAGGGAAAATGGTTGGATCTCCACCACCCTGGGCGTAATAGTTAATGACTCAACTCTCTCTTCTCTCTCCAAAAAAAAGTTACAAGAAGTGACCAAAGCCACTAGAAACAGCTTCTTGGGTACTCAAACACCCTTCTCTCAGGAATGTCGGCGGCACGCCCACGGCACATTCAGCCAACAGGCCTCTCACACCCATCTAGCTGCATCCCATCTAGCCTTGCAGTGTCAGGTCGAGCGTACAACTGAGGCACCCTATCATCAGCTGGCGCAAGTGACTATCACTTGCTATATCATCTATCTGTCGACGCTTCACTGTTTCGCGTGACACTAGCCTGCAACCAACCCGAATACTACCTTCTAATAGCTATCCCTAGTAAAGACGCTGAATTAATCTATATGGTGGACTTATTCGTACTTCTTAGTCATGCGTTTCTCTGGATGAGAGTTTTTACTCATATAAATGACGTTTCCGAAGAGGGTAAGTCTCGCTCCAACTTATCATAAAGGAACTCGCAAGTAACTAAAAATGCTACTACTGCACAAGCGCTTGATTGGCAGTTGCGGCTGGGGGCAAAAGGGTATACCTTGGGCACACAGATGGTGATAGGGTTTTTGCGCTTACTGGAGTGCAGACTACTCTATTTTTTTTTTTTTATTGTTAATATATGTTCTAAGAAAATAAAAAAGTATTTTCTATGTGATGCGAGCGAAGAGGGTGTCCTCGCTGCGTGTAGTAGACCGAGCTATGGACTGTCCGGATACACAACACCGTGTAGACTTACGACTCTGTTATGGACAGAGCGTGCCATGTGACCACTCGACAGAACGTAGTGCTCGCGCATTCTCTCTGCCGAGATGCTCGCAACTTGACTAGATTATAGATAAGCGTGTACCGACACGCCCGGCCAACACATCTTTTCTTTTGAGTCACATTTTTGATATAACACGCGGTCTACACGCTGGTGGAAGCCTCAGCTGACTGAGCGCTAGTAACTGTCGGACCCACCCGCAGAGATCCACCTGCTCTGCGTCCTGAGTGCTGTGCCCAACCAACCATATGATCTGTTTTTTTTTTTTTTAATTTTAATTTTTATTTTTGGTGTGTATGAATTGTATTGTCTGGCTTTCGTAGGTTTGTACATGTGTCGTGCAATGCCGGCGGAGGTCAGAAGAGGTGCTCGGATTAATTTCCCCTGGAACTGGAGTTCCACTGGAATTGGAGTTACGGAAAATTCTCAACTGCCATGTGGGTACTGGAAAACAAACCCAGGTACTCTGAAACAGCACCCAGTGCTCTTAAACACAGAACATCTCTTCAGCCCCCAAAACTTTTTTTTTTTCCTTTTTTAAAGACAGGGTCTGTTTCTTAGCGTCCCTGCTGTCCTGGATCGTGCTCTTTATATAACTCAGGCTGGCCCTTGAACTCAACAAAGATCCACCTGCCTCTGCCTCTCCCAAGTTTGCTAGGATTAAAGGCATGCTCCACACATGCCCACTTTTGTTTTTTAAGACTATTTGTTTGGTATTTTTGTAGACAGGGTCGCCCTTTATTTCCTCGGTTAGAGCTTTGGGCTCTACTCGGTAGACCAGGCTGGCCTGTCGATTTCACAAGGATCCAACTGCCTCTGCCTCCCAAGTGCTAGGATGAAAGGTGTGCACCAACACGCCCTTGTTTCATGTGTTTGAGTGTTTTTTTTTTTTTTTTTTTTTTTGTGTGTGTGTGTTTGGGTGTCTTTAGAGGCCAGAGAGGGCATTTGAACCCCCTGGAACTGGAGTTAAAGATTTTTTTTTTTTTTTTTTTTTTGTGGGTGCTGGGAACCAAACTCAGATTCTCTGGAGGAGCAGTAAGTGGTCTTAACTGCTGAGCCATTTCTTCAGCCCCAGTTACAGTTCTTGAGGTCCCTGTGGTTTTAGATGTATTAAGGCAAGTAGGGGTTAAAAAGATGGTTTGGCCGGGTGCAGTGGCGCATGCCTTTAATCCCAGCACTTAGGAGGCAGAGGCCTGCAGATCTCTGTGAATTCAAGCCAGCCTGGTCCTCTATGAGCTCCAGGCCATCTGAGGACTAAAGGGAGACCCTGTCCTCAAAA
Organism: Rhizomys pruinosus; assembly: GCA_009823505.1. Lineage (NCBI taxonomy): Eukaryota > Metazoa > Chordata > Mammalia > Rodentia > Spalacidae > Rhizomys > Rhizomys pruinosus. Next base: position 3,135,145 of record VZQC01008386.1, read on the forward strand.
ATACCAAAGAGGGCCGGGGCTGGGTGGTGGCACACCTTTAATCTACATTTAGGAGTGCATGGCAGGCAGAATCTTTAGTTGAGGTCAAGGCAGCCTGGTCTACAGAGTAATGTCCAGGACAGCTGGGGCTACAGGGGATGACTCTGTCTCTCTCTCTCTCAAAAAAAAAAAAAAAAAAAAAAAAAAAAAACAACACACCCACACACACACTCACTCACACAATACAAAGAAAGAGAAAGGAAGGGAGGGGAGGGAGGGAAGGGAGGGAGGAAAAAAGGAAATGAAAGGGAATGACGCCAGGAGAATAAGAAGAATAAAGAAAGAAAGAGACGAGAGAGCGAGATGAGAGAGAGAGAGAGGTCTACTAAGCTTTTTCGGCACCAACATGTGAGAGAGAGAGAGAGAGAGAGAGAGAGAGAGAGAGAGATGGTTCGGCACAAAAATGGCAGCTAACACCTATCCTCAACTCCAGCAGAGGCAAGTGGATTTCTTTGAATTGGAGGCTAGCGTGGTCTATATAGCAAGTTCTAGGTGGCCCCGTGGGTATAAGTACATGAATTCTTTTTGTTATTATTGGAGGATAAAGCAAAAGATCCTCTAGGTAGCTAAGGTTAGACCAGGGGTTGGATTTCAAATTTATTTATATTTTATGTGTTTGAGTGTTTGGCCTATAGGTATGTAAGTACACCCATGTTGTATAGTGTACACAGAGACCGGAAGAGAGCATTGCATGCCCTGAAACTGGAGTTACACACCATTCTTTTTTGTGTGTGTTGATTTTTTTATTGTTTTACATATATATTTTTGTACAAGATTATGTTACAAATCAAATCTAGATCCGTGTCCCCTCCCTACCCTCCCACCCCAAGGACCATTCTAAACTACCATGTGGGTGCTAGGGACTGAACCTGGGTCCTCTGCAAGAGTAGTCAATGCTCTTAACCACTGAGCCATCTTTCTAGCTCCAGCGGGTTGGATTTAGAAAGACCCATGCCTCTGCTGCAGCTGTAGGACTGAGCTACACTCCAAACCCCATGCCTGGCATTTCTACAGTGTTGTAAACAATAGAGTCAGGCTGTCAATGAACTCTTATTTTAGTATCCCATTTCCCTGCCTGGGCTGAGTTGCTACCTCAGAAACTCCTGAATTCCATATTCTTCCAAATTGACTCTTTCTGGGCTACAGCAACCTGCCTCTGTCTCCCAAGTGCTGGGATTAAAGAAAGGCATCCACCACCACGCCGGCTGTAATTTTTTTTTTTTTTTGAGATAGCATCTAATATAGACCAGGCTGGCCTCAAACTCTATGATCCTTCTGGTTTTACTTGTGGGTGCTAGGGTTATAGGCATTAGCCAGCACACCTGGTTTATGTGGTACTGGGTGGGTATCAAACCTAGGGTTTGGTGCTTGCTTTCAAGCACTTTTCAACTGAAATACATATGCAGCATCAATTAATTTGTATTTTTTGAGACAGGGTCTGACTTTGTAGCCCAAACTTGCCTTGAACTCATCATAATCCTCCTGCCTCAGCCTCCCCAAGTGCTGGGATTACAAGCATGAGCCACCACTCCAGCTAGTAAAATTGGACGTCTTGGGCCACCACCAAGCCTAGGGATCTGAGTTTCATCCCAGGAATCCATGGAAAGAGAAAACCAACTCCAATAAGTGTCCTCTGATCTACACATTCATGCTGTGGCATGTACATGCCCTTCATAAAACAAATAAAAATATAATAAAGATTGTTTTTTATTAAAAGTCTTAAAAAATAAAATAAAATAAAAGTCTTAAAAAATCTGAGGCTGGCCAGGCATAGTGGCACACACCTTTAATCACAGCACTCGGGAGGCAGAGGCAGGCGGATCTCTGTGAGCTCCAGGCCAGCTGGGACTAAAGGGAGACCCTGCCTCAAAAAGACCAAAAAAAGAGGGAAAAAAAAAAACCACCACTGAGGCTGGCGTGGTGGCCAGTCAGTAAAGTGCCCCCCATATAAGTCCATATGAGGACTTGAATTCAGATCCCCAGCACACATAAAAACCAGGGGTAGTGGCTCCCAAGAGCTTACCTGTCAGTCAGTCCTGTCAGTCTCTGAGTTCTAGGTTCTGTGAGAGAATTTCTTTCTAAAACCTAAGGTGGCAGGGCTGGACAGATGTGGCTCATGGCTAAGAGTGCATGTCACTCCTGCAGAGGACCTGAGTTCAGTTTCCAACAGCCTTGTCAGGCAGCTCACGACCACCTGTCACTCCAGGCCAGAGGATCTGATGCCGTTTTCTGCCCTCCAAGGGTACTCCATTCATGTGCATGCACAAATAAAAACAAAATCTTAAAAAATATGATCCGGGCATGGTGGTGCACGCCTTTAATCCTAGCACTTGGGAGGCAGAGGCAGGCGGATCTCTGTGAGTTCAAAGCCAGTCCTGAGTTCCAGGACAGCTGAGGATATAGGGAGACCCTGTCTCAAAAAGACCGAAAAAACCCAAACCAAAAACCCACCTGATGTTGACCTCTGGCTTCCAGACACATACAATTAAATATACACACATAATAAAATAGATTTTAGCCGGGCGTGGTGGCGCACGCCTTTAATCCTAGCACTTGGGAGGCAGAGGCAGGCGGATCTTTGTGAGTTCAAGGCCAGCCTGGTCTACAGAGTGAGTTCTAGGACAGCTGGGGCTACAAGGAGACCCTGTCTTGAAAAGACCAAAAAAAAAAAGATTTTATTTTTTTTTTACTACCTGAGCCTGAATAAAATAGATTTTAATTTTTTTAAATTTTTATTTATTTCTGTATGTGTATGAATGTACTGTCTGCATGCAAGTTTGTGCACCCGTGACATGCAATGTCTCGGAGGTCAGAAGAGGGTGTCGGATTCCCCTGGAACTGGAGTTCTGGAATTGGAGTTTCAGACGGTTCTCGGCTGCCATGTGGGTGCTGGGGATGGAACCTGGGTCCTCTGCAAGAGTGGTCGGTGCTCTTAACCAGTAGGCCATCTCTCCAGCCCCATAAAATAGATTTAAAAAACTTAAATATGGAATGCTTCACGTATTGAATTTGCATGCCATCCTGTGCAGCATCATGTTAATCTCTGTATTGTTCCAATTGTAGTGTGTGTGCTACTGAAATGAGCACTTTTTTTTTTTTTCAAGACAGGGTCTCCCTGTATCCCCAGCTGTCCTGGAACTTGCTCTGTAGACCAGGCTGGCCTTGAACTCACAAAGATCTGCCTCCTCTGCCTCCTAAGTGCCAGGATTAAAGGCGTGCGTCACCACGCCCGCCTGAGCACAATTTTTTTTTTAACCCTTTTTTTTTTTTTTAATCTTTTTTGAGACAGGGTGTCCTTCATGCATGCACATGAATGGAGTACCCTTGGAGGGCAGAAAACAGCATCAGATCCTCTGGCCTGGAGTGACAGGTGGTCGTGAGCTGCCTGACAAGGCTGTTGGAAACTGAACTCAGGTCCTCTGCAGGAGTAACATGCACTCTTAGCCACCCAGCTGGCCTGGAACTCACTCTGTAGACCAGGCTGGCCTGGAACTCATGGAGATCTGCCTGCCTATGCCTTCTCAAGTGCTGGGATTTTTTTTTTCCCACTCAGACTGCACTCTCTCCCTCTCCTCTCCCAAAGGAGAGAAGAGCGATCATCAGTGGCAAGAGGCAGCTGCGGTAAAGCAACTCCTAGAGCCGGCTTCACGCTCAGGACAGAACGCTACGTCTCCTCCTCGTGGTTTCTGGTACTCTACACAGTCAGAGAAACTTCTCTAGTAACATACTATAGAAATGATCCCTGAAAGTATAGTCTTAAGTGCTGGGATTTTAAAGGTGTGTGCTACCACACCTGGCTAAAAATTTGTAAGTTAGTAGAATTATATTGTTGGAAAGTTCATACATGCATATGATGTGCTTTGGTCAAATCTATCCCCACTTCCTCTCCTCCAGTCCTTCCCTAGTCCCCTCCCAACCTCATGTGCTTTTGTTTTAACTTATTCCACTTAGTGCTGCCAGTATGTGCATGGTGTTTGGCCATTTTCTGGTACATGGGGAGCCTCTCAGGGTTTATAGCTTTAAAGAAGACTGATTCCGGGGCTAGAGAGATGGCCTAGCGGTTAAGAGCACCGACCGCTCTTGCAGAGAACCCGGGTTTGATCCCCAGCACCCACATGGCGGTCGAAAACCATCTGAAACTCCAATTCCAGGAGAACTCCAGTTCTAGGGGAATCCGAGACCCTCTTCTGACCTCCGCGGCATTGCACGACACGGGTGCGCAAATTTGCATGCAGGCAGTACATTCATACACATACAGAAATAAATAAAATTTAAAAAAAAAGAATTTGTAAAAAAAAGAAGACTGATTCCCCCTCCCCCAGGAAAAAAAACTTTGGACAGTGGTTTGAAGCAGAGTGTCCCTATAGTCACAGCTGTAACAGATGCCCACCTGCTTCTTCCTCCGCCTCTGCCTCTTGAGTGCTGGAATTAAAGGTATGCCTGCCATGCATGGCTGAAAAATAAAAAAATTATTTTTTAAGTCTTAAAAATCTTGGGGCTGGAGAGATGGCCTAGCGGCTAAGAGCACCAACTGCTCTTGCAGAGGACCTGGGTTCAATCCCCAGCACCCACATGGCAGCTGAGAACCGCCTTTAACTCCAGTTCCAGGGGAACCCGTAGCCCTCTTCTGACCTCTGCAGCATTGCACGACATGGGTGCACAAACCTACATGCAGACAGTACATCCATACACATACAAAATAAATAAAATTAAAAAAAAAAATCTATAGGGACAGCTTCTATAATGTATACCACTATATCCAGTATTAATGTGTACATACATAAATTTAAATATATTTTAAGTAAGGACAACACTATATATAGTATGTTCAATATGTATAATTAAATATAGTAGTATATTTAACTAGATTTATTTATTTTTATTTATTTTTTGAGACAGGGTCTCCCTGTAGCCCCAGCTGGTCTGGAACTCACTTTGTAGACCATGCTGGCTTTGAACTCACAGAGATCCGCCTGCCTCTGCCTCCTGAGTGCTGGGATTAGAGGCATGTGCCACCATGCCCAGCTTAAAGACAGTTCTTAGCTGCCATGTGGATGCTGGGACTCTGCAAGAGCAGTCGGCACTCTTAACCACTGAGCCATCTCTCCAGCCCCTAGATTTATTAAGTTCTTATAAGAAATAAATATATCGGGGCTGGAGAGATGGCTCAGTGGTTAAGAGCACTGACTGCTCTTACAGAGTACCCAGCTTCAATTCCCAGCACCCACATGGCAGCTAAGAACCATCTTTAACTCCAGTTCCAGGAGAATCCTGGATGCACCAACCTACATGCAGACAATACACTCATACACATAAAAAAATACGGGTGCACAGACCTGCATGCAGACAATACATTCATACACATACAAAAAAAAATAAATAATAAAAAAAAATAATAAATAAAAAATTTTTTAAAGAAAAAATTTATTTAAAAAAAAGAAAGAAAGAAATATATCAGGGCTGGAGAAATGGGTTAGTGATTGAGAGCACTTGCTGTTTTTCCAGAAGTACCAGGTTCAGTTTCCAGAATTCACATGGTGGCTAATAACTGTCCAAAATTCCAGTTTCAGGAGATCCAATGGCCTACTCTGGCTTTCATCGGCACTGCACACATGTGTTGCACTTACAGATATGTAGGCAAAACACTTATACATAAACTACAAATCTTTTTTTTTTTTTTTTTCAGTCAGTTCTTCGATTCAGTCCTTTCTGTTGGTGGTGGTGATGGTGTTGTTTCCAATATGCATCACTCCCAACTGCTTTGGACAAAAGCTCAGGGGGCCCTACACAAGAAATACTTACAACTAGGTAATTGGCACTAGCATCCACAGATGAGGGATACCATTCATCGTTTGTTTTTCTGAGACTGTGTTACTTCACTTAGCATGATGTCCTCTAGCTCCAGCCATTTTCCTTCAAAGCTCATGATGTCGTCTTTCTTTACTGCTGCATAGAACTCCATTGTGTAGATGTACCACATTTTCTCTATCCACTCGTCAGTTGAGGGGCATTTAGGTTGGTTCCAGCTCCTTGCTATTGTGAAGAGAGCTGCAATAAACATGGCCGTGCATGTATCTCTGTGGTGG
>VZQC01008386.1:3141498-3152307 GCA_009823505.1 Rhizomys pruinosus
CCCCCCACCCCACCCCATCCCAGATCATGCATTCTGCCATAACTGTCCTGCATCTTTCTCTCAGTTTTTTTTTTTTCATTTTTAGCTATAAGTGATAATCCATGAGTACAAGCATCCTTCATGCAAAACCTATCTGCAGGCTGTTGTGCCCAAACACCTACAGCCCCACCATCCAGTGGGGGGTGACAGGTTGTTTGTTCAATCAAGTTGATCAAATGAGTGTCCAGACTACATTGCTGTAGTTTCACCATTCACCCCAATCGCAGCCCTTACATTCTACCACGCCCCCTCTTCCGCAGGTTGTTCCCTAGGCTTAGAAAAGGGGCACAGGTGGATGAGAGGTAAAACAGTCCACTCTCTCTGGAGCTGTTGACTTGGACTCTGGTCAATTCTGGCTGTTTCCTTTCATGGGCTGACAGTTTGTCCAGGAATAACCTTTCGATCCTGGCTTGGCGCGTTATGGCGTCTGAAACTACAAATCTTTTAAAAAATATATTTAGGGATGATGAGATGGTTCAGCAGGTAAAGGCGTTTGCTGTACTAGCCTAGTGACTTGAGTTTGGTCTATGGAACCCACGTAAAAGTGGAAAGAGAGCCCACTCTATAAAGTTCTCCTCTGACTGCCAGATAACCACCATGGCACTTTTGCATGCCTGGTGAAATCATTTTTAAAAAGGAGCCAGGCCGAGCGTGGTGGCGCATTTCTTTAATCCCAGCACTTGGGAGGCAGAGGCAGGCAGATCTCAGTGAATTCAAGGTTAGTCTGGTCTGCAGAGTGAGCTCCAGGCAAGCTGGGGCTATAGGGAGACCCTGTCTCAAGAAGACAAAACAAAACAAAAAGACATAAATAAATAAGCAAACAGATAAATAGATAAATATAAAGAAATCTGTCAAGCAGTAGGGGCATAGTTCAGTGATAGAATTCTTGCATAGCAGGGGAAAGTGTAATTTGTTCCTGATAGTCACTTTATAGACATAAGGAATTCTAGATAGTTATAGTACTTGGGCGGGGGGTTTCTTTAAAGTTTTTGTTACATTTATGTGCGTGTGTGTGGGTGCGTGTGGGGGGGGCAGGCATGTCATGGTGCATGTGTAGAGGTAAAGGACAACTGGTTGGAGACTGTTGTCTGTCTTGAGTCAGTTCTTTCCTTCTACCAACTCAGGCCATCAGGAAAAGAAAGAATAAGCACACTATCTATTCCAGCAGTTTCAAATGCTTCTAGTATCTACTCTAGGAAAATGATTCATTTGTGTGCTTTAAAAAAAAAAAAAAGCCAGGCATGGTGACTCACACCTTTAATCCCAGCACTTGGGAGGCAGAGGCAGGCAGATTCCTCTGAGTTAAGGCTAGCCTGGTCTACATAGCTCCAGGCCAGCTGGGACTAAAGGGAGACTCTGCCTCGAAAAGACCAAAAAAAAAAATCATATTATCAGAGCTTTAACTGTAGCACAATTTGTTTCAGGAAGAAATTGGCAGCTCTGCAAACTTCCATTCATGGGGAGAACATAAAATATATCACAGTCAAAGTTTAGAGGCTGGGATGTAGTTCAGAGTGCTTGCCTAGCATGCACAAAACCTGAGTTTAATCCCTAGCACTGCATAAGCCAGCAGGCACTCTTTTTTTTTTTTTTTTTTTTTTTTTTTTTNATTACTGTGCTATATGCAGCACCTCTAAACTGTCTGTGCAATTTTTTTTGAGAATTTCATACATAAGTATGAAACACATACTGTATTTATATCATTCCCACCCTTTCTTCTGTCCTCTAAATGCTGTTTTTTTTTGTCTTTTTGAGACAGGGTCTCTCTGTAGTCCCAGCTGTCCTGTAACTCACTGTGTAGACCAGGCTGGCCTTGAACTCACAAGATCCACCTGCCTCTGCCTCCCAAGTGCTGGGATCAAAGGCGTGTGCCACCACGCCCGGTGCAAGCACTCTTTTTTTTTGGTCTTTTGAGATAGGGTCTCCCTCTAGTCCCAGCTAGCCTGGAACTCTCTCTGTAGACCAGGCTGGCCTTGAACTCACAGAGATCCACCTGCCTCTGCCTCTTATAAGATAAACTTGGCAGATCACTTTGAGCCAAAAGATTCTGACATCCATCAAAAACAAAAACAGTAAATAATTAAACTATACCCCAATAAAGCTGCCTCAGAGTTTAACTTTTTTTGTTGCTTTTGTTTAAACAAAAAGATTCTGACACCCTTTTCTGGCCTTCACATATGTGGTATACTTGTAAACATCCATCTTTTAAAACTGGGGGTCAGGGAGTTCAACGTGTAAAGGTTCTTTACTCTGACACAAGCCTGACGATCTGAGTTCCGTCCCCAGAACACATATAAAGGCAGAAGCAGTGCTGCTCACCAGGTCCTTGTTCTTGGTCCGTCTCCATCACACCAGTTATATTCATACATACTCTTCCCATCCCTTTCCTGCCTACAGATTTTGTCTCCAGTTGCTTTCCTGTTGATAACATGCTTTGGAAGTTTTTTGTTTGGTTTTGATAGTGAGGCTTGAGCACACTAGGGAAGACTTCTTCCCTGAGCTATATCTCCAGCAGTATCCTGGTTTGATGATTTTTTTTTTTCTTTTCGAGATAGTGTCTCCCTGTAGCCCCAACTGTCCTGGAACTCACTCTGTAGACCAGGCTGGCCTTGAACTCTCAAAGATCCGCCTGCCTCTGCCTCCCAAGTGCTAGGATTAAAGGCATGTGCCACCATGCCCGGCTGATTTTTTTTTTTTTTAATCTTTTCTTTTCGAGACAGGGTCTCCCTGTAGTCCCAGCTGTCCTGGAACTCTCTCTGTAGACCTGGCTGGCCTTGAACTCACAAAGATCCGCCTGTCTCTGCCTCACGAGAGCTAGGATTAAAGGCCTGCACCACCACGCCTGGCTGCCTTCATCGCTCTGCTTATAAGGCTGGGTGCCTGCTCCATTGAAACATTCACTGCTTTGTAATGTACATGTGTACTTCTGTCTGCTTTCACCTTAGTTTAACCCTCAAATAACTGACATGTACTTGTTGAATAAATAAATGGATCTTGGCCATGAGTTCATGTTTGCCACATAAATGGATGCTTATTCTGAAGTGGTCTCTCTTTCCGATTCTCTTGCTCATTCAGGACCTGGGTTCGGTGATGAGACATGGGGTATGATGTAACCCGTTTCCAGGGGGATGTTGACGAAGACCTTATCTGCCCTATTTGCAGTGGAGTCTTGGAGGAGCCAGTACAGGTGAGTAGGTCTGATGGCGATGGGGAAAACAAGTAGTGATGAAAACTAGAGGAAATATTCATGAAGAATTGGGTCTCTGGCAAAGTTGCTGTGTTCTACTCTTGTCCCTACCCTTGTAGGTAGAGGATAATAGAAGATTGCTTGTGGAGTCCCTTGTGGTTACAGGGGACACATGACATTCTGGAGCCTATCTAGAGTTGGATGCCCTGCTTTGGATATTATCATTAGGTCACTGAGATTTCTGTCCTGTAAAATGATCAGCTGCTTGTTTCTTCCCACAGCTGCTTGCTAGTTCCCTGTCTTCTGCAGAAACTCTGACTGAGGTCTGTCTTCTGTTCATGACTGACCTAAGACTTGCTGAGTTCTCTCTGCATTTTGACAGTATAGTGCTTCATGGACTCAGCAGTCTCCTGCAGGCTTATTTTATCTACCCCTGGTTTAATACATAGCAGGTGGGGAACTCTCCTTACCAGCTTTCTTCTATTCTTCCTAAGGTCTGTTGAAAAAATCTGCCACTTTAAAAACATTTTTATTTTATGTATAGGAGTGTATTGCTTGTATGTGTGTGAGTGTGCCTCTGTTGTGCAGTACCCAAGGAGGTCAGAAGAGGGGTTGGATTGGATCCCCTGAGTTATGAACGGTTGTTAGCTGCCTCATGGGTAGTGGGAATCGATCCAGGTCCTCTGCTAGAGCAGTTAATGCTCTTAACCACTGAGCCATCTCTACAGCTCCCTTTTGTTGTTGTTGTTGTTTTGTTTTGTTTTGTTTGGAGACAGGGTCTCCCTGTAGTCCAGCTGACTTAGAACTTGCTATGTAGACTAGGCTGGCCTTGAACTCACAGAGATCCACCAGCCTCCGGAGCACTGGGATTAAAGGCCTGTGCCACCACACTCCGCCCAACATCAGCTTTTTGATGGAGCCCAGCACTTTGATTTCAGTAGGCTATTCCTCTATCAGCCTTGTCAGACCCAGAGTCATTTGTATCCTCCTGGGGCAAATTCGAGGAGAAACTAAGGATTACCAGGCCAGTAGTGAGATCAGTCCTTAACAGTTGCAGTCCCACCCTGGTGATGACCCCATTTCCAGACCAGCACCAGTCAAGCTCATCCCGTGTGCTACTTAGGTAATTCTCAGGCTTCCCTTGACCGTTTGATTCTTTCTCTGTTTTCAGCTACCAAAAGGAGCAGAGGTTTGAGCAGAATCAAGTTTAGACTGCACTCCAGTGCCAGCCCTGGAACTAGAACCCTTTTTGGTGCCTTTGCAGTCATTGCCATTAGAAGCGTATTAGATGGGTATAGAGGTGTCAAGAGGTCATGCCTGGGGTTATTAGATGGGTATAGAGGTGTCAAGAGGTCATGCCTGGGGTGTATTACATTCCCTCCACACCCTAGCAAGACCTGGTCTGTTTTCTGGCACTGTCATTTAAAGAAAATCACTTGTGGAGAGACGAATGGTAATGAGTTTTTAGTGAGAAGCCACCCATCCATCTCCCAGGTCTGCCTTCTGAGAGAGCAGGGCAGATAGCCTTTCTGATACTAGGCATATTTCCAGGGGTCACAGGGCATTGTGGGTATGGTGATTTCCCCATGGGATATTTATTTGGTTTTGTGGTACCGAGGATCACACCCCTGAGTCCTGTGCATGGGCTCTAAGCACATACTCTACCACTGAATTATTTCTTTATTTGTGAATGGGTAATTTAGGTGATTAAGAAATCAACCTTCAGCCAGGCATGGTGGCGCACACCTTTAATCCTAGCACTTGGGAGGCAGAGGCAGGTGGATCTTTGTGAGTTCAAGGCCAGCCTGGTCTACAATGTGAGTTCCAGGACAGCTGGGGCTACAGGGAGACCCTGTCTCAAAAAGACAAAAAAAAAAAGAAAGCAACCTTCACCGGGCATGGTGACACAAGTCTTTAATCCTAGCACTTGGGAGGCAGAGGCAGGTGGGTGGATCTCTGTGAGTTCAAGGCTAGCCTGGTCTACAGAGTGAGCTCCAGGCCAGCTGGGACTAAAGGGAGACCCTGTCTCAAAAAACAAAAAAAAAACCAAAAAAACAAGCTTCAAAAAAAAAAAGAAAAAAAGAGCCAAGCTGGTGGCACAACGCCTTTATCCTAGCACTCAGAGGCAGAGGCAGGCAGATCGCTTGAGTTCAAGGCAGCCTGGTCTACTTGTGGTGAGTCAGGCCAGCTGGGACTAAAGGGAGACCCTGTCTAAAAATACAAAAAAACGCCCAAAAAACAAGCTTCAAAAAAAAAAGAAAAAATAGCCAGGCATGTGGCACACGCCTTTAATCCCTAGACACTCAAGAGGCAGAGGAAGGAGGCAGAGTTGGGCAGATCTCTGTGAGTTTCAAGGCCCAGCCTGGTCTAATGTGGTGAGCCTCCAGGCCAGCTGGGACTAAAGGAGACCCTGCTCAAAAATACCAAAAAAAAAAAATTTTTTTATAAAGAATAAAATAGCTGGGCAGTGGGTGGTGCTGCGTTAATCCGTAGTAACTCAAGCAGGACAGATCTCTGTTGATTTCAACCAGCTGAATCGCCATAGTTGTGGTCTAAAGCCAGCTGGGGCTACAGAGAGACTTTGTCCAAAAACCCTAAAAAGAAAAAAGAAAGCAAAATAGTATAAAAAAAGAATACAGTAGGAACACTCACCTAACCCTTTTCTCTTTCCCACTTTACTCCCAAAGGGAACCTTTTAAAAAGATTTATGATTTAAAATGGGGTTGGAGAGATGGCCTAGCGGTTAAAGTTGCTGACTGCTCTTGCAGAGGACCTGGGTTTTCATCCCCAGCACCCACATGGCGGCTGAGAACCGTCTTGACTCCAGTTCCAGGGGATTCGACACACTCTCTGACCCTATGCGGCATGGCATGACACGGTGGCACCAACCTACATGCAAGACAGTACAATTTCATACACAAGAAGAATAAAGTAAATAAAAATAAAAGATGTAATGATTTATGTGTTGGGGGTGGAGAATTCAGTGTACCATGCGCATGTAAGGTGACCTTGGAAGCCAGGGGGCTGCAGATTCCCTGGAACTGGAGTTTCAGGCAGTTGTGAGCTGACTGATATGGGTGCTGGGAAACTAGCTCAGGTCCTCTGCAAGAAGAGTAAACACCTTTTTTTTGTCTTTTCGAGACAGGGTCTCCCTATAGCCCCAGCTGTCCTGGAACTCACTCTGTAGACCAGGCTGGCCTTGAACTCACAAAGATCCGCCTGCCTCTGCCTCCCAAGTGCTAGGATTAAAGGCGTGCGCCACCACGCCCGGCTAAACACTTTTGGCACTGAGCTCTCCAGCTTTTTTTTTTGTCGGGGAGGGGGGGGGCTCTTTATTTTTGGTCTTTTTGGAGACAGTGTCTCCCTGCAGCCCCAGCTGTCCTGGAACTCACTATGTAGACCAATTTGGCCTTGAACTTAAAGAAACCTGACTGCCTCTGCCTCCTGAGTGCTGGGATTAAAGATGTGCACCACCATGCCTGGCACCTTTTTAAAAAATATTTTATTATTTTTATTTTGTGTGTATGAGTGTTTTGCTTATATGCATGTAAGTGTACCTGTGTCCTGCAATGCCCTTGGAGTTAGAAGATGGTGTTGGATTCCCCCGAAACTAGAGTTATGGACAGTTGTTAGCTGCCATGTAGGTGCTGGGAATCAAATGCAGGTCCTCTGCAAGAGCAGCCTGTTTGTTTTGGGGGAGTTGGGTTTTGTTTTTGTTTGTTTGTTTGTTTATGTTTTTGAGACAGGGTGTCCCTGTAGCCCCAACCTTGAACTCACAAAGACCCGCCTGCCTCTGCCTCCCAACTGCTAGGATTAAAGGCGCCACCACTCCTGGCCAGTGTACTCTTAACCGCTGAGCCATCTCTCTAGTCCCTTGGTTTGTTTAGTTTGTTTGTTTGTTTGTTTGTTTGTTTGTTTTTGAGACAGCTCTCCCTATAGCCCCAGCTGACTTGGAACTTGGTGTGTAGACCAACCTGGTCTTGAACTCACAGAGATCCACCCACCTTTGCCTCCAGAGTGCTGAGATTAAAGGCCTGCACCATTATGCCCTGATGAAGAGCCCTTTTTTTTGAGACAGGGTTTCATTATGGGCCTCAAGCCTGGCCTAGAATTCATTGTGTGTAGTCCAGGCTTGTCTCAAATTCTTGGTTTTTTTCTTTTCTTTTCTTTTTTTAATTATTTTTTTATGTGTATGAGTCTGCATATAGGTTGGTGCACCCATGTCATGCAATGCCACGGAAGTCAGAAGAAAGGCGTTGGATTTCCCTGGAACTGGAGTTATAAAGACGGTTCTCAGCCACCATGTGGGTGCTGGGGATCGAACCCCAGTCCTCTGCAAGAGCATTTGGCGTTCTTAACCGCTGAGCCATTTCTCCAGCCCCCATTTTTTTTTCTCTTTTTAAGGATGTGTTTTTTTTTTTTTTTTTTTTTTTTTTTGGGTCTTTTCGAGACAGAAGGGTTCTCCCTGAGCCCCAGCTGTCCTGGAACTCTCACTTTGAGACAGGCTGGCCGTGAACTCACGAAAGATCCGCCTGCCTCTGCTCCCGAAGGATGTGTTTATATTTTGCCAGGCAGTGTGGTGAACGTAAGCCGTTTAACCCCAGCACTGGGGAATGCCAGGCAGCAGATCTCTGTGAGGTCAAGGCCAGCTGGGCTACAGGGAGGACCACTGTCTCAAGAAGACCCAAAAAAAAAAAAAATCGTTCTGACACTGGAGGGCCAGAGAAGCCGTAGGGAGAGGGGGAGAACTGATTATAATCAAGGAGCAAAAGGCGTAAGTACTACTGGAACAAGATAAAGAAAAGTCAGGCACTGAACTTTTATCAGCAGACCTTTTTTTTTTTTTTGTTTTTATTAATTTTATTTATTTCTGTATGTGTACGAATGTATTGTCTGCATGCAAGTCTGTGCACCCGTGTCGTGCAATGCCGCGGAGGTCAGAAGTGGGCGTCGGATTCCCCTGGAGCTGGAGTTCTCCTGGAGTTGGAGTTTCAGACGGTTCTCAGCTGCCATGTGGGTGCTGGGGATCGAACCCGGGTCCTCTGCAAGAGCGGTCGGTGCTCTTAACCGCTAGGCCATCTCTCCAGCCCCTCAAGCAGACTTTTTAAAAAGTTTTTTGGGTCTTGTAGCACATGCTATTTTTAAACTTTGTAACTGAGGATGACTTTGAACTTGTGATCCTCCTAAGTCTACCTCTCGGGGTGAAATTGCAGGCAGGAGCTACCACAGTCAGTTTTATGTAGTGCTAGGAATAAAACCATGGGCTTTGTGCATGTTAGAAAAGTACTTTACCCATTAAGCTACATCCCCAGTCTTCAAGCTGACTTTGTTTGTTTGTTTGCTTGCTTGTTCAGACTGAATCTCAGTATGTAGCCCCAGCTTGCCAGGAATTTGCATGGACCCCCATACCCAATTTATCAAGCTGACTTTTATCAGATTTATCTCAAATATAATGGAAATCCACTTTTCCCCCTACGCTGCTAGGGATCAAACTCAAACATGTGAAGGAAGTCCTCTACCACCTAGTGCACCTCTAACAGCCAATGTAAATTTGTATGTGTGCATGTGTATATGTGTACATGCATGTGGAGGGAGGCCAGAGGACAGCCTCAGATATTATTCCTTGGTAAGCCATCCAAGACAAGGTCTTTCACTTGGCCTGGTATTTAGTGATTTGACTCGACTGGCTGGCCAGCAAGTTCCAAGGAGGATCTTCTCCTCTCTTCCTCCCTAATGCTGGGATTCCAAGCGCATACTACCATGTGGCACCTTTTTTTTTTTTTTTTAATTTTTAAATGTATGAGTGTTTTTTGTTGTTGTTGTTTTTTTTTTTTTTTTGGTCTTTTTGAGACAGGGTCTCCCTGTAGCCCCAGCTGTCTTGGAACTCACTCTGTAGACCAGGCTGGCTTGAACTCACAAAGATCCACCTGTCTCTGCCTCTGAGTGCTAGGATTAAAGGTGTGCGCCACCACGCCCAGCATGAGTGTATTTCTTGCATATATGTAAATGCAGCCATGTCATGCAATGCCTGTGGTCAGAAGAGGGCATTTTCTTCCTTATTTATTTGTATGTCTGCGTGTGTATATGTACATGTGGGGGGTGCTCGTGGAGTCCAGAAGAGGGGTTGGATCCCCTGAAGCTGGAGTTGCAGACAGTTGTGAGCCATCTGGTGTGAGTACTGGGAACCAAACCTTTTTTGAGACAGGATATCACCATGTACCCCTGGCTTGGCCTGTAACTAGCTATATAAACCAGATTTGACCTTGGATTCACAGAAATCTGCTTGCCTCTGCCTGGGCAAGTACTGGGATAAAAGGTATATGCACCTGATGTGGTGGCTCACACCTTTAATCCCAGCACTCAGGAGGCAGAGGTAGACAAGCAGATCTTTGTGAGTTTAAGGCCAGCCTGCTTTATATAGTGAGTTCCATGCCACTGCGCCTAGCCTAAGTTATTGTAATTCTTTAGTAAGGAAGTTCTGTGGTCTGATTTGCCTTTCATTGGGGGGAATAAGAGTTACTGAGGATCAATCCTAGGGCCACATGTATCCTAGGCATGTATTCTACTACTGAGATATATCCTCAGCCCTGGTTTATTTTTGCAAATGATCATTCTGACTGATAAAAGTAGACTGGATAATAAAGGAGCAAGATAAACCAGTTAGAAGACATGCTTAATAATTCAGTCAGAGATGATGTGATAGTAGATTGAACTGGGTTAGTAGCAATAGAGATGGAGAAAAGTAGACAGATTTAGTCTAGAAGACTTCCACACGACCCAGGTATGTGGTACCTACCTATCAGAAGTTCAAAGCAAGCCAGGCTACATAGCTAGTTCAAGGACAGGCTACCATACACGTGACCTTGTTAAAAAAAAAAAAAGGCTTTGCCGGGCATGGTGGCACACGCCTTTAATCCTAGCACTTGGGAGGCAGAGGCAGGTGGATCTTTGTGAGTTCAAGGCCAGCCTGGTCTACAGAGTGAATTCTAAGATAGCTGGGGCTACAGGGAGACCCTGTCTCAAAAGACCAAAAAAAAAAAAAAGCTTTAAACTAAAAAACACTTATACCGTGGGTGTGTGGGTGTGTCTGTGTGTGATGTGGTGTACAGGTTAGATTTGGAGGAGTTAGTTCTCTCACTATGGGAGTACTGAGAATTAACTTAGGGCCTTGGGGTTGGTGGGTAGCACCTTTACTCACTGAGCCATCTCCCCTGCCCTGTCTTTGAGTTTTTAAAAAGTGAAACCTGGGGGCTGGAGAGATGACTCAGCGGTTAAGAGCACTGACTGCTCTTGCAGGGGACCCGGGTTCGATTCCCAGCACCCACATGACGGCTAAGAACCATCTTTAACTCCAGTTCCAGGGGAATCCAACGCCCTCTTCTGACCTCTGCGGCATTGCACGACATGGGTGCACAAACCTACATGCAGACAGTACATTCATACATGTAAAAATAATAATAAAAAAATTAAGCCGGGCATGGTGGCGCACGCCTTTAATCCTAGCACTTGGGAGGCAGAGGCAGGCGAATCTTTGTGAGTTCAAGGCCAGCCTGTTCAGCTGGGGTTAAAGGGAGACCCTGTCT
>VZQC01008386.1:3152350-3204522 GCA_009823505.1 Rhizomys pruinosus
ATGTGTATGAATGTACTGTCTGCATGCAGGTCTGTGCACCCGTGTCATGCAATGCTGCGGAGGTCAGAAGAGGGTCTCGGATTCCCCTGGAACTGGAGTTCTCCTGGAATTGGAGTTACAGACGGTTCTTAGCTGCCATGTGGGTGCTGGGGATCGAACCCGGGTCCTCTGCAAGAGCGTCGGTGCTCTTAACCGCTAGGCTATCTCTCCAGCCCTTTTTTTTTTTTTTTAAACACCCAAGCACACTAGTTTTAACACTTAACTCAATCCTCTTCGATACAGATTGTGGACATCTGCCTCCTTATTGAATCAGATTTTTTGTTGGTGGTGGTCAGTTCACATGTATTTTTCTAGTACCCTATAATTATTACTAACCTGAACCACAAAATTTTTATGAAATATAATATTTTATTTTATTTTTTATTATTATTATTTTTTTTGGTCTTTTCGAGACAGGGTCTCCCTGTAGCCCCAGCTGTCCTGGAACTCACCTTGTAGACCAGGCTGGCCTTGAACTCACAAAGATCCGCCTGTCTCTGCCTCCCAAGTGCTAGGATTAAAGGCGTGCGCCACCACGCCCGGCTGTTGTTTTGATTTTTAAAGCAGGCATCATTATATAGCCCACCTGGCCTAGAACCCTTAGCTTTTTGTGCTGGGATCACAAGTGTGCTCTGACATCCCTGGACATGATCTTCAGAAACTGAGAACTATGTCATTCCACAAAAAAATTCCAGTCCTATTTAGGAGCCTAGGAGCCTAGGTGTGACAGTTGAGATTCAGGGCAGCACCTCATAGAAAGGTCAGGGCCAGGTATGGTGGCACATACCTTTAGTTCCAGCACTCATGAGGCAGAGGCAAGGAGATCTCTGTGAGTTCAAGAATAGCTTTGTCTACATAGCCAGCTAAAGCTACAGGGAGACCGTGTCTCAAAAAGTTCAGAGAGAGAGATAGATTGGATGGATGGATGGATGGATGGATGGATGGATGGATGGATGGATGGGTAGGAGAAAGGTCAGATCAGGCCTTGTAGTAAAGAGCTTGAGACAATATAGAGAAATCTCTTTTTAAAAAAAATTACCTTTTTTTGGGGGGGTCCTTTTTGAGACATAGTCTCCCTTTAGTCCCAGCTGGCCTGGAGCTCACTATGTAGACCAGGCTAGCCTTGAACTCAACAGAGATCTGCCTGCCTCTGCCTCCCAAGTGCTGGGATTAAAGGCGTGGACCACCATGCCCAGTTTAAATTTATTTTTATTTTTGTGTATGAATGTATTGCCTACATATATGTAAGTTCACCTTTGTTGTACAATGCCCCTGGAGGTCAGAAAAGGGTGTTGAATTTCCCTGGAACAGGAATTAAAGACAGTTGTTAGCTGCCTTGTGGGTATGGGAATTGACCTGAGTCCTGTTCGAGAGCAGCCAGTGGCCATCTCTCCAGCCCTACAGAGAAGTCTCTTACCTCTCAGTGAGGTCCCAGACTTTTCCTGCTTTGCTTTGTGTATCCGTGTATGTTGTTTTTGCCTCCCCCGCTTTCTTTTTTTATTTGCTTATATTATTTTTGTTTTTGTTCATGTGCATAGGTCTGTGTCTTTGTGCATGTATGCAAGTATCTGATCCTCCTGAACCGGAGTTACAGATGATGGTGAGGTGCTTGATGTAAATGCTGGGAACCAAACTCAGGTCTTCTGGAAGAGCAGCAAGTGTTCTTAACTTGAGAGGCATCTCTCCAGGCCCCTATTGTTTGTTTCTTGAGTTGTTTGAGGCTAGTCTGAAGTTCTCATTCTCCTGCTTCCACCTTTCAGAGATTACAGGAGTGTATCACCACATTTGGGTTTGGTTGCCTTTTTTATTAATGCCTGAGTGCACATGTACGCTGTGGCACATGTAGGGTCATCAGCCAACTTTTGGGACTCAGTACCCTTCTTCGACAATTTGGATCCTGGGAATCAAACTCAGGTTGTCAGACTTGGTAGCAAGCACACTGAGATCTTGCCTGCCCTGTTTGTTTTCTGAGTCGAGTTTTGCCATCTAGTATAGGCTGGCCCGGAACTCATGAGACTCCTGCTTCTGCCTCAAATGCTTGGAATACAGGCCTGTCCGACCATGATGCTCTGTTTTACTTTCTTACATGTAATTAGTAAAGCTTTGCCCCTCCTCCTCTCTCTACATATATCTGAATCATTGTTCAAGACCTGTATAAAATTTGGCCTCACTATAAATATCTGCCCCAGTTGACCTAGTCTGGGCTCTTGGGGAAATTATTGGGTGTGCAATCCTACCAGCAGTCCATAGTAGACATCCTTATGTCATCGCTCCTATTGTCCTGGCATGTTATTATCTCTCTTGTTGTTAGAGAACTTTTTTCTTGTTTATCTTGTCTTACAACCCATTTGTAATCCTGAGCACAGGAAATAAATCTTATGCCTAACCCCAAAATACTCTGTCCAAAATAAATCTATAATTATAATTTACTGTGACCCCAGGAACCTCTGGTCCTAGAAGCTGTGCAGAGACTTGATTGGCTTCTTGGGTATCATATGCAGGGTCTTGGCTCCTGTTAATCCCCTTGTTTCCCTTTTCCTCTACTCTTCCTTCTAGGCACCTCATTGTGAGCATGCTTTCTGCAACGCCTGCATCACCCAATGGTTCTCTCAGCAGCAGACGTGTCCAGTAGACCGTAGTGTTGTGACAGTCGCCCACCTGCGCCCAGTACCTCGGATCATGCGGAACATGTTGTCAAAGCTGCAGATTGCCTGTGACAACGCTGTGTTTGGCTGCAGTGCTGTTGTCCGGCTTGACAACCTCATGTCTCACCTCAGCGACTGTGAGCACAACCCAAAGCGGCCTGTGACCTGTGAACAGGGCTGTGGGTGAGATTCCTTCCCTCTACCCTACTCAGATGAGGGCCTTCCCATTTATATCCATGTAGGCAAGGAATATTCCTGACCTTCTTGGCTCCCAGCCCTCATATCCAACTTCTTGCTACTTTCCAACTACGATCATTATGCTTTTACATTGTTAAAAGAAAGGACAGCAAGCAGTTCAGCAGTCTTGTGTGATAATACTAAAGAAAGAATAAGTAAACAAGTAGTATATTAATTAGGTTTCTGTTTCTGTCATAAAACACCATGACCAAGGCAACTTCCAGAAGGTAGCATTTATTTGGGCTTATGGTTCCAGAGGGATAGTCCGTGGCAGGGGACGCCTGGTAGTGGCAGCTAGAGCAGAAAGCTGAGCACTCAGAAGAAGCAGAGAGGGGAAGCTAGAAGTGGAACAAAGCTGTAAACTCTCAAAGCCTACCTCCAGGAGCATACTAACTCCACCAAGGCCATACCTCCTAACCCTTCTCAAACAGCGTCAGCAACTGGAGACCAAGGGTTCAAATATATGAGCCTGTAGGGAACATTTCTCATTCAAACTACCACAAGTAGCATCCAACAGAACAGCCTAGCAGGACACCCAGCAGTTTCCCTCTTAATTTAGGAAAGCCATCCTAAGAATGGGGCTGGCTTTTTTTTTTTTTTTGAGACAGGGTTTCTCTGTAGCCTCAGCTGTCCTGGAACTTGCTCTGTAGACCAGGCTGGCCTTGAACTCACAAAGATCCGCCTGCCTCTGCCTCCCAAGTGCTAGGATTAAAGGCGCGCACCACCACGCCCCTCTAGGCAAGAGGATCAAAAGCAAGTTGGAGCCTAGCCTGGGCTACATGACAACCTGCCTCAGGTGGGGAGGGTCCCTTAAAGGCTAAAAGAAGTTCAGAGAAAGCAACAGGAAAGGGGCAAGGAGCGCACTGTGGGGAAAAAGATGAGGGCTGAAGAGAATGTTAGAAATGTGGGTAGGAGTTGAAGGAGCCCCGGTCCACGTGTCCTGTTGAAGGAGCCCTAGTCCACGTGTCCTGTTGAAGGAGCCCTAGTCCACGTGTCCTGTTGAAGGAGCCCTAGTCCACGTGTCCTGTTGAAGGAGCCCTAGTCCACGTGTCCTGTTGAAGGAGCCCTAGTCCACGTGTCCTGTTGAAGGAGCCCTAGTCCACGTGTCCTGTTGAAGGAGCCCTAGTCCACGTGTCCTGTTGAAGGAGCCCTAGTCCACGTGTCCTGTTGAAGGAGCCCTAGTCCACGTGTCCTGTTGAAGGAGCCCTAGTCCACGTGTCCTGTTGAAGGAGCCCTAGTCCACGTGTCCTGTTGAAGGAGCCCTAGTCCACGTGTCCTGTTGAAGGAGCCCTAGTCCACGTGTCCTGTTGAAGGAGCCCTAGTCCACGTGTCCTGTTGAAGGAGCCCTAGTCCACGTGTCCTGTTGAAGGAGCCCTAGTCCACGTGTCCTGTTGAAGGAGCCCTAGTCCACGTGTCCTGTTGAAGGAGCCCTAGTCCACGTGTCCTGTTGAAGGAGCCCTAGTCCACGTGTCCTGTTGAAGGAGCCCTAGTCCACGTGTCCTGTTGAAGGAGCCCTAGTCCACGTGTCCTGTTGAAGGAGCCCTAGTCCACGTGTCCTGTTGAAGGAGCCCTAGTCCACGTGTCCTGTTGAAGGAGCCCTAGTCCACGTGTCCTGTTGAAGGAGCCCTAGTCCACGTGTCCTGTTGAAGGAGCCCTAGTCCACGTGTCCTGTTGAAGGAGCCCTAGTCCACGTGTCCTGTTGAAGGAGCCCTAGTCCACGTGTCCTGTTGAAGGAGCCCTAGTCCACGTGTCCTGTTGAAGGAGCCCTAGTCCACGTGTCCTGTTGAAGGAGCCCTAGTCCACGTGTCCTGTTGAAGGAGCCCTAGTCCACGTGTCCTGTTGAAGGAGCCCTAGTCCACGTGTCCTGTTGAAGGAGCCCTAGTCCACGTGTCCTGTTGAAGGAGCCCTAGTCCACGTGTCCTGTTGAAGGAGCCCTAGTCCACGTGTCCTGTTGAAGGAGCCCTAGTCCACATGTCCTGTTGAAGGAGCCCTAGTCCACGTGTCCTGTTGAAGGAGCCCTAGTCCACATGTCCTGTTGAAGGAGCCCTAGTCCACATGTCCTGTTGAAGGAACCCTAGTCCACATGTCCTGTTGAAGGAACCCTAGTCCACGTGTCCTGTTGAAGGATCCTGCTCTGCTCTTTCCCCACTTTGGACTGCAGCCTGGAGATGCCCAAAGATGAGCTGCCAAACCACAACTGCATTAAGCACCTGCGCTCCGTGGTACAGCAACAGCAGTCACGCATTGCAGAGCTGGAGAAGACGTCAGCTGAGCACAAACACCAGCTGGCAGAGCAGGTAGGGCCCAGAAAACATGGGAAGAATATGTCTAGCTGTCTACAAATAGCTGCCTGCATTTAACAGAGAATCAGGCAGCTTTCTTCTCTTCCCTTACCCCATTCATCTCGTTCACCTAACACTCATCAAGTGCCGCCTTTGTGAAGCCACTTTGCTAAGTTCTGGGGTGACAGCTGGGAATGAGACACCTGTCTTCCTGAAGAAGCTTCCAGTGTGCTGTTCTTCAGATCTCTCAGCTGCCCTCATTCTCAATAAACTCCCTTTTTATCTGCTGTCTGTCTTACCCGTCACCCCTGGTTCTCCTTCCATCCAACAGAAGCGAGACATCCAGCTGCTGAAGGCATATATGCGTGCAATCCGCAGTGTCAACCCCAACCTTCAGAACCTGGAGGAGACCATTGAATACAACGAGATCCTCGAGTGAGTGTCATTCAGAATGTGGAGTCACTCCTTGTCCTGGCACCAAACCCTAAAATGAGGAAGAGCCAGAGGGGTAGTGGAGGAGGGCAGTAAGAGACCCAGGGCAAGGTAGGATTAGTGCTATGGGGTAAAAGACAGGAGCAGAAAAAAGAGCAAAGTACAGCTCCAGAACAGGATTATAAAAGGTTAAGGTATTAGCCGGGTATGGTGGTGCACGCCTTTAATCCCAGCACTCAGGAGGCAGAGGCAGGCAGATCTCTGTGAGTTTAAAGCCAGCCGGGTCTACATAGTGAGTTCCAGGCAAGTTAAGGGCTATGGGGAGACCCTGTCTCAAGAAGACCCCCACATTGCTGGGTGTGATGGCGCACGCCTTTAATCCTAGCACTTGGGAGGCAGAGGCAGGCGGATCTTTGTGAGTTCAAGGCCAGCCTGGTCTCAGAGTGAGTTCCAGGACACCTGGGGCTACAGGGAGGCCCTGTCTCAAAAAGACAAAAAAAAAAAAAAAAAAGACCCCCACACCAAAAAAAAAAGCTTTAAAATAAGTAGACCATACTGTCCTGTCTTCAGGTAGCTTACAACCCAGAGTAGAAGACATAGAGCGTATGTCCAGGAAAGTAATGTAAAATCCAGCAAAACAAATGAAGTCTGAAACCTCTTTCAGTTCCAGAGTCCTAAACAGTTGATAAACTAAACTGTTAAGTGTGAACTAGAGAGAGTAGATAGTGCTGGGTGAGTCACAGGGTAGAGGAAGCTTTGCTTCATTCTGTAAGCTCTGTTGAGTACTACTCCATGCTATCACTCTATGTGTTAAGCATTGGATTTCAAAGAAAAATGATAAGAGTGGAGACTCTGGAACTTAATATGGGACTAACTAGGGAAAGATTTGCGTTTTGAGCCCGTGCTGGAAAGAAAAAATAGAGTTGACTGCAGAGCAGGTGGTCATTGCTGTTAGGAGAAATAGCCAAAGCAAAAGTGGTTTAGCTGGTATGACATTCCAACCCCTCTACACAGGTGGGTGAACTCCCTGCAGCCTGCAAGAGTGACCCGATGGGGAGGGATGATCTCGACCCCTGATGCTGTGCTCCAGGCGGTAATCAAGCGCTCCCTGGTGGAGAGTGGCTGCCCGGCCTCTATTGTCAACGAGCTGATTGAAAATGCCCATGAACGTAGTTGGCCCCAGGGTCTGGCCACACTAGAGACAAGACAGATGAATCGACGCTACTATGAGAACTACGTGGCCAAGCGCATCCCTGGCAAGCAGGCTGTTGTGGTGATGGCCTGTGAGAACCAGCACATGGGTGATGACATGGTGCAGGAGCCGGGGCTTGTCATGATCTTTGCACATGGTGTGGAGGAGATATAAGAGAGAACTCAACCTTCTGTTAGGAAGAGGGGAAGTCGGAAAAACCCAACACTTCAGCAGCTGAGCCCTGACTCCTCCCCACTGTCCTTATCCCAAGGCCCACACTTGAGCCCCACACTCCATGCTTTTCTGGCACTGAAAGGCCTTGGAGCATTTCGCTTAGCCTTTCTGGGAGGAAACCCAAATTCCTGCCTTTTGCCATATTTCTTTCCCTAAAATGTCTGTAAATTTTCAGTGTGGGTGGGGAAGTCCCCACCTCTGTATTTCTTGCCCAAGTCCCTGATTCCCAATATTTTCCCAGAAAGCACAAAGAAATCTGTTTTCCTTAGAGGGTCAGGGTGGAAAGAGGACTCTGATCAACCCTATTTTCCAAACCAGGGAATCAGACCAGGCAGCTTGTTGACTCTAAGCAGTGCTGAGAGGGCTGCTCTGGGGAGCAGACATCAGCAGAAATGCTCGGGGTGACCAAAACCCTAGCAGTAACTAGTGAGGCCAGGAATTGGTCATCACTCATAGCCCTTAGGGGAAATTTGACCTCTGTGCCAAGCACACCCGTGTTCAGCCCACTGTAAAGGTGCAGGCTGTGCTGGGTGTGCAGGTTGGGATACTAAAAATGTCCAGATGAGCTCATCTTCCCTACACTTTTTCATAATTAGGGAAGGACAGGCTGGGGTTAAACCATTGGGAGTCATATGCTCAATGAAAAGCTGCTCTCTGGCTCTGCTCAACTAGGATAGGCCCTGCCTCTTGGGGCATGTCCAGTACTTCCACTGGCCCTGCCAGCCCTGTGATGGTAGGTAGTTTGATCATTTTCTTTGGCTGTTACTTGTTTATATTTCATGAGTCACAAATCCCATCTGTTACCCACTTTTTTTTTTTTTAGAATGGGCCCTGTGGTTCTTGGCTCCCCCCCCCCCCCCCGGCCCAGCCATATTGTTGGCAATTTAATTTATTTACTTTTTTTTTTTTTTTAAGAAAGGAAAAAAAAAATTCAGCAAAACTTAAAACTTTTCTTTTGTTCTTCTATTGTGGGAATTCTGGGTAGGGTGGGGCAGGGGTGGATTCTGTTTTATATTTTTCCTTTTCAGCACAACCTTTGGCTTTAATATAGGAAAAGCCTAAGGGTCCTTGGTGAACTTCTGATCCCGGCCCCAGGCTCCACTCCGTAGCTCCATCTTAGATGAGGAGCATTGGAGATGACAGTCCAGCATTGATCCTGTGCCTGTGAAGAAATCTGTTCCCTGTGCTTTTGGGGGTCTCATAAAACCCTGAATTTAGAGCAGTACTTTTGAAGGCCACTCATTCTTGGAGGGAACTTCCTATATATCTGGGTTTTAATATTTAGAAAAATGGGATAGAAATTATGTCTCTAAAAATAGGCTGTGCCCTGCCCACCCATGGCCAACCTAAGGACTTCAGGTATATTTCAGGCTTCCTGGGCCATTGCCTGATTCCCTGTGGTGACTAGCAGAGTAAGCAAAAAAGGGGTGTAAGTAGGTGTGCAGGTGGGTGTGGGTTGGAGAGGTCAGAGGGCTCCTTCATTCTATAATAACTTCTCCTTCAGAGTTTGATTCCAGGCCAACTTGGTATTGGTCTGGGTAGTTGAGTCTTGGCTCCCAGTGGAGATTAGGGTGGAAGGATATAAGGGAAAGTCTGTGTTCCAGCTCCAGGGCACTGTGCTCAGGAATGTGAGAAGTTACTATTGGTAGTCATCTATATCTCTTCATTCCTCTTTGCCCTTGCCTCCCTTAAGGCCTACAGTGTTCTGTCCTCACTCATCCCTACCCTTTGCACTAACGTCTCTGTGGGCTGCAGGTTGTGTTGTGTATGTTATTCCTTGGTGTTGAGGGCATAGTCAGTCTTTCAACTCTATAAATACCATCACTCACCTTATGAAGGGTTCTCCTTGGCTTTGGCCCTTCTCCCAGTTTAATTGCCCATCTCCCTTGCTTGGTACCATACTTTTATCTGGACTAACCTCTGCTTTAGGACTGTCTGGGAGTATGGCACACCTCATGTATGGTTTTCCCTGTGACCTGCCTCCAGTGAGCCCAGCTGCAGGTGTGCCCTTACCCTGAATTCAGTGTCTTTCCTAAGTGCTCTGCATTTGGGGGACACTTACTACGGAAGATATGCATGCCCCTCTTTCTTCAGTTAGGACCTTGCTGTAGAACTCTGCTGCAAGCAGGGAAGCGCTGCCTCCTTGTTTCATCTGACCAAGAAAATAAATGTGGGAAAGGGAAGCTGAGAACTATCCTTGGTGTCATCAAACCTTGATAAAGACTTTTTCTGGGTTGGGAAGATGGCTTAGTGGACAAGAGTTCTTGCTCAAGAATGAGGGATTTGAGTTCAAATTCCCAACACCTGTGGAAAAGCTGAGCCTGGCTAGGCATGCCTGTAATCCCAGCCCTGTAGGAGTGGAGGTGGACAGGAGGCTCCCTGGAGCTGGCTGGCCTTTACCCTAGCTCCAGCCCTGTAGGAGTGGAGGTGGACAGGAGGCTCCCTGGAGCTGGCTGACCATTACTCTTCTCTCAAAGGAATAGGGCAGGACACCAGACATCCTATCTGGCCGCTACACACATGCATAGACACCAAGTATCCTTTTCTGGCCTTTGCACATGCATAGGTGTGCACATAAATGTTAGACATGCCCCACACACAAACACTCAAGCACACATGCACACACAAAACTTTCAAAACATCTTACTGCCTCTTACTGCATGAGAAAGAACCCTCCCCCCATTTTATTTTGAATTTATTGAACCTTTATTATGTACCTAATATATGTCTGATAGTGTTTTCTAGGCACTGATGAGTGGGGGGAAGGCCATTGCTGCACACACTTAGTCTGCACTAGGTTGGATTCCCAGCACTCACATGGCAGCTAATAACCGTCTGTAACTCCAATTCCAGGGGAATCCTAGGCCTGACTCCAACGGCATTGTACCATATGGGTGCACTTACACACATGCAGACAATACATTCATACACTTAAAAATAATATTTTTAAGAAAAAAGGAAAGAAACCAGCTGTTATGCATACCTATAATCCCTGCATCTGGGAGGCTGAGGCAGCAAGATCTGTGTGAGTTCAAGGCCAGCCTGGTCTACAGAGTGAGTTCCAGGCCAGGTGGGGCTACAGGGAGACCCTGTCTCAAAAAAGTGGGGGAAAAACAAAACACTGGAGCATAGCCATGTGGTTCAGTGGCCTTTTCAGTTCACTGCTAGGGACTGAATCTAGCCTCTGTTACATCCCACATCCAAGCAAGCACTTCTGTCACTGAGGTATACCCTCAGCCCTCTTCATTACAACAGCAAAGTTGAGTGGTTGCTACAAAACTAAAACACTCTGAGAAGTCAGCCAACCTATTGTAAACTTTTAAAGTCAGGAGAACTAGGGAATGAAGGAAATGGGGCTGGTGGTTTTTAATTTCTACTTGAGTAGGGTGGGCGAACAAGTAAGGATCCAGCGATCTCAGTTTGGTAAACTTGGAACTCACATAAAGGTGGGAGAGACCTACATCCATAGAGCCGTCCTCTGACCTCCACACACACACACACACACACTCGCATGCAATAACAAATATTGCCAGCGTGGTGCCACATGCTTTTAATCTCAGCACTGGGGAGGCAGAGGCAGGTGTATCTCTCTAAGTTCAAGGCTAGCTTGGTCTATATAGTGAGTTCTAGGTCATCAACAACTACAGAGAGAGACCCTGTTTAATAAATTTACTTCATTGTATATATTTGAGAAATTGGAACCCTTTTCTCTTGCTGAAGTAACCAACAAATCCACATCCAATTTACATCTCCCCTATTATCCTAAGAAAAGACATTTTGGAGCTGGAGAGATGGCTCAGAGGTTAAGAGCACTGACTGCTCTTGCAGAGGACCCAGGTTTACTTTCTAGCACCCACATGACAGCTAACAACTATCCATAACTCCAGTTCCAAGGGATCTGACACCCTCTTCTGACCTCTACAAGCATTGCACAACATGGGTACACTTACATACATGCAATATACTCATAAAATATAAAATAAAGCTGGGTGGCATGCCTTTAATCCCAGCACTCAGGAGGCAGAGGCAGGCAGATCTCTGAGTTCAAGGCCAGCATGGTCTACAAACTGAATTCCAGGACAGCTGGGGCTATAGGGAGACCCTGTCTCAAAAATATCAAAAATTGCCAGGCATGGTGGCACATGCCTTTAATCCTAGCACTGGAGGCAGAGGAGGGCAGATCTTTGTTGAGTTCAAGGTCAGCTAGTCTACAGAGTGAGTTTCCCAGACGAGCTGGGTACAGGGAGATCCTGTCTTGAAAAGGACCAAAAAAAAAAAAAAATCAAATAATTTTTAAAAATATAGCTAAATTTTTGGGGGGAGGGGTCTTTTTGAGACAGGGTCTTGAGAGATGGATCAAAGCAAGAGACTCGGGAGAGATCCCAGGAGAGGAAACAATGTGTTTATTGGCAGGAGTGTGTGTGTGTGTGTGGGCGGTCTTATATAGTAACATTACCTACCGTGCTTTTGAGTGAGAATGGTGGCTGAGACAGTGCATGGAAATCTCTGTCCATCGAAGGCAGGAGCTGTAGCTCTGAGCTGGTTGGGAACATGACGTGTTTGTCTGCCCAGAATTTCAAAGCAGAGCTGCAAGGCTGATTTCTCACTTTGGCGAGTGGGGTGGGGGGTCGGCCTGACCCTGATCGGCCTCCCCATGTGATGGGATGGAAACACCAGACCCCCTCTTGATGCTCTAGCCAAATGAAGCCTCAGTCCCACAGTTTTATTGTTTTGAGGCAGGGTCTAGGCTAATCTCACACTTGAAATCATCCTGCCTCAGCCTCTTGATTGCTGGAATTACATGCATAAACTGTTACAACTAGCTGCTTCTGTTTAACTGTCATATTTTTGCAATACTGGGAATTGAACCTAGGACCTCACACATGCTAGGGTAAATGGCTGTACTACTAAGCTGTCTAAATTCTATGAGACCAAGTTCACAAAAAGTTGCCCAGGCAAGCCTTCTATTTTGGCTCTCAAATAACTGTGATTACAAGCCTCCTGGGAGGCGCTGCCCAGCAGTCTGCCTGTACTCCTTCCAGTTTTACTATACAAAACAAGTGGATTATGTGTGTTGTGCCTGTGTTTGCAGATATTTGAAGACTAGATATTTGAAGACAGGCAGGAGCTAGCTGAACTCTAGTCCCCGAAACAGAAGTTGAACAAAGAGAACTACAGTATGCTGTTGATAGGCAGACTAAGATCAGAGGGCCGCTAAGGAAGAACGGTCTGCCTACTTAGTGGGATTTGGGGATAGGCCTCTTTGGAATCATTGGAACTGAGATATGAAAAGCTGGATTGAGCATTTACTGTGAGTCAGACACTTCTAAGTGGTCATTACTAATTTAGTCACCCCAGCAACTTTTTTTTGGGGGGGGGGGTCTTTTCGAGACGGTCTCCCTGTAGCCCCAGCTGTCCTAAAACTCACTCTGTAGACCAGGCTGGCCCCAGCAAACTTTTAATAAAGGAACATTACTGCCAGGCTTGGTGGCACACGCCTGTAATCCTAGCTACTCAGTAGGCCAAAGCAGGAGAAGTTTCTGGCCAGCTAAAAAATTCTCAGTGCCATTTGTTGTTGTTTTTGAGACAGGGTCTCCCTCTAGCACCAGCTGACCTGGAACTTGAGCTGTAGACCAGGCTGGCCTTGAACTCTTAGAGATCCGACTGCCTCTGCCTCCCAAGTGCTGGGATTAAAGGCGTGCGCCACCAAGCCCTGCCAGCTCCATTTTCCATGTTGAGAAATCCAGGTAGAAGACAGTGATTTACTTTTTTAAATTCACTATGTAGCCAAGGTTGCCCTTGAGCTTCTGATCCTCCTGTGTGCTGAGATTACAAGCATGTGCCACCACATCCAGTTTATGGAGCACTCTGCCAACTTAGCTCTATCCCCAGCCCAGAACTGGTACCCAGAAAGTCATTCCAAAATTTGAGCACCTAACCACTGTACCTAAACAGTGAACACAGAATATGAGCCAAAGACAGTATAGTTCAGATTAAAACTGTCATTAACATGAGTAGGCAGGAAAGCAGGTTTGTGGGGGTGAAGTAATGGATTCATTTGTTTAGCCAAAAAATGAAAACACGGAAGACGTTAGAATTAAAGAGATTTTATTTGAGGACACTCAATTGGTTGAGTGCTTACCTAGGACAGAAGGAGTCCTGGATTTGATGGCCATCACCTAAATAAATCAGACTAGTGTCCCACACCTGTAATCAGCACTCTGGAGGCTGAGAAGAGGATTGTGAGTTAGAGACCAGACAAAAGTAGGATGTAAGGGGTGGGGAACTGGAGAAATGGCTCAGTGGTTAAGAACACTTGCTGTTCTTCCAGAGGAATGAGCTCGGGTCTTAGCACCTAGTATTGAGAGGTAAAGGCAGGAGAAACAGGAATTCAAAGTTGTCATCTGCTAAATAGTTCCCAGGCTACATGAGACCCTTTTTCAAAACTACACACAGACCTGGGGAGTTTCAGAAGTAATCAAGAACAAAATACTAATTTTTTTCAAGTAATTTTCAAGTAATGAATCATTTCTTGTAGCTCATGAAGTGGCTGGAAGAAGTTCCAAAAAACAACATCCTGCAAACAGTTGTAAGTTAAGATTACTTCAGCCCAAGTCCTCTGGTGATTTGTTTTAGGATAAATAATGATGCCTTATCCAAGCCTTTTAAAATTGGGAACAAGTCACAAATTTGAAAAGGATCATATTAAGCCTTGTGCTGTTCTCTTTAAATACGTTAGTTAGGGTTGGAGAGATGCTTAGCACTGAAGAGCACGTACAGCTCCGAGGTTCCAGTCCCAGCACCCATGTGGTGCTGCTCACCACCGCCTGAACTCCAGCTCTGTGGGATCTGATGCCCTCTTCTAGTTTCCATGGATACCTGAAGACAAAGACACACATAAGTAAAAAGGAGTTTACTGCCGGGCACGGTGGAGCACGCCTCTAATCCTAGCACTTGGGAGGCAGAGGCAGGTGGATCTTTGTGAGTTCAAAGCCAGCCTGGTCTACAGAGCGAGTTCCAGGACAGCTGGGGCTACATGGAGACCCTGTTTCAAGAAGACCAAAAAAAAAAAAAGTTTAAAAAATAAGTAGTAACCTGAGCCACGCATGGTGATGCATGCCTTTAATCCCAGCACTCAGGAGGCAGAGGCAGGTGGATCTCTGTGAATTCGAGGATACCCTGATCTACATAGTGACTTCCAGGGCATCTGGGGCTAAAAGGAGAGACCCTGTCTCAAAAAGACCAAAAAAAAAAAAAGTATGGGGCGCGAACGCGATGCCTAGTGGTTAGAGCGCGAATTGCCTCCTGCACGAGGACCTGGGTTCGATACCCCAGCACCCACAGGTCAGCTGAGAAACCGCTTTAGCTCCAGTTTCCAGGGGAATCCCCGCCGACACCCACTCTTCTGACCTCTGCGGCTTACGCCCCCCCCCCCCCTGCCCCCGGTAGCCAAACCTACATGGCACGACAAGTACAATTCATACACAATCACCAAAATAATTTGAAGGGGCTGGAGAGATAGCCTCAAGTGTTAAGAGCACTGACCGCGTCTTACAGAGGGACGCCGGATCTCCGCCCCCTCCCCGCCCCTCGGGTGGCTAAGAACCGTCCGAAACTCCCAATTCCAGGAGAACTCCATGTTCCAGGGAAATCGAATACCCTCTTCTGACTCGCGGCATTGCACCGATGCTAGGGTGCACAAACCTATGCATGAGACAGTACATTCATACACATAAAAATAAACAATTAATAAAAAAAAACTTTAAAAATATAAGAAAATATAAGAAAAAAGAAAATTAGTAGCCTGCTCATGCTTTTAATTTCAGGCAAAGATAGATGGATCTATTTGAGTTGAGGCCAAGGGCTGGGCCTACTTAGCCGCCAAGAATCATATAGTAAGCCCCAGTCTGAAAAAAAAAAAAAAAAAAAAAAGGTGCCATTAAAATTTGTCCAATGGGGGAAAAATGTCCAATGGCTTATTTCTATTATTGTTTAAAAATCTTCTGGAGACAAACCAACCCAAAAGTTATAAAGAGAATAGGGAGTTATAGGCAGGAAGTTAAACATTTACTTATTTGATTTTGAGACAAGGTCTCTCTGTAGCCCCAGCTGGCCTGGAACTCACTATGTAGACCTGGCTGGCCTTGAACTCTCAGAGATCTGCCTGTGCCTCCCACCCCCCGTACTGGAATTAAAGGCATGCCACCACTCACAGCTTAAATGTTTTGTTTTGTTTTGTTTTTCTAAAGTAGAAGTATGGGGCTGGAGAAATGGCTCAGCTATTAAGAGCACTGACTGTTCCTGCAAAAGACCTGGGCTCCATTCCCAGCACCCATATGGGGGCTAAGAACCATCTTTAAGCCAGGCATGGTGGCCAACATCTTTAATCCTAGACGCTTGAGAGGCAGAGGCAGGTACATCTCTGTGAGTTTAAGGCCAGCCTGGTCTACAGAGTAAGTGAGTTCCAGGCTAGTTGGGGCTACAGGGAAACCCTGTTTCAAAAAAAAAGAAAAAGAAAAGAAATATAAGCCAGGGCCGATGAGATGGCTGAGCAAGGAAATGGTGCTTGCTGCCACACATTAGGACCCAAGTTTGATCACTGGGACCCACATGGTGAAAGGTTAGAACTGACTCCCACTAAAGTTTGTTTTGTTTGTTGTCTCCCTGTAGCCACAGCTGTCCTGGAACTCGCTCTGTAGACCAGGCTGGCTTTGAACTCACAAAGATCCACCTGCCTCTGCCTCCGAGTGCTAGGATTAAAGGAGTGCACTACCACGCCCGGCTCCCACTAAAAAGTTTTTAATTAAGCCAGAGCTGGGTATGGTGTCACACATCTGTAGTCTAAACACTTGGAAAGCTGAAGTGAAAGAACTAAGTTCAAGTCCAGCCTAGAAGTAGCTATAGCATTCAGTGGACTAGCATGCCAAGGTCCTGGGTTCAATTCCCAGCACCATGAGGGAGCAGGAGTTGTACGACAGCCTAGGCTACTTAGCAAGACCTTTTATTAAAACAAACAACCAAAAAAAAAAAAAAAACTACCCAGGGGTAGGCTAGAGAGATAGTTCAGCAGCTAAGAGCAACTACTGCTCCTGCACAGGACCTGAGTTTGGTTCCCAGCACCCAAATCTGGATGGCTGGCCATTGCCTCTACCTCCAGCTCCGAGGGCTCCGATGCTTCTGGCTTCTTCTTGGATTTGCACTCATGTATGTGCCCTCCACAGCACACACACTCGTGTATATGCCCTCCACAGCACACACACTCGTGTATATGCCCTCCACAGCACACACGCTCGTGTATGTGCCCTCCACAGCACACACGCTCGTGTATGTGCCCTCCACAGCACACACGCTCGTGTATGTGCCCTCCACAGCACACACGCTCGTGTATGTGCCCTCCACAGCACACACGCTCGTGTATGTGCCCTCCACAGCACACACGCTCGTGTATGTGCCCTCCACAGCACACACGCTCGTGTATGTGCCCTCCACAGCACACACGCTCGTGTATGTGCCCTCCACAGCACACACGCTCGTGTATGTGCCCTCCACAGCACACACGCTCGTGTATGTGCCCTCCACAGCACACACGCTCGTGTATGTGCCCTCCACAGCACACACGCTCGTGTATGTGCCCTCCACAGCACACACGCTCGTGTATGTGCCCTCCACAGCACACACGCTCGTGTATGTGCCCTCCACAGCACACACGCTCGTGTATGTGCCCTCCACAGCACACACGCTCGTGTATGTGCCCTCCACAGAACCCACAAACACGACGTTTAAAACTGCAGCAGAGTGGCTGGGGCAGAAGGATCATGAGTTTAGGGCCAGGGCTGTCCTGGTTAGTTGGAGGCTAACCCCTGGGCTAAAGAGTAAGACCCTTGTCGAAAAAAAAACAAAAAAAACAACGGAGTGGATATTAGAAAATGTGTCAAAGGAAAGGGACATAGTTTTGTGTTCCCTGAATTCATGAAGCACGCACTGATCAGGGAACAGGAAAGATTGTAAAAGTATCATAGAAACATTCCATAGGAATTCGAATGAGGGCATGCGATAGACCTGGGTAGGAGAGGAAGTTCAGATGAGCAAGGTGCAAATAATGTAGCACAGGAAGTCTGAGCTCCAGGCCTCGAAGAGGGGCAGATCAGCACGAAAGACAAAGGCAAGTGGCCTGGTGGGCTGGAAGAAGGGGCGAGCTATATCAAGAGTTAGGTAGCCTAGAATGTAGTTTTTTTTTTTTGTCTTTATCGAGACAGGGTCGCCTGGTAGCCCCAGCTGTCCTGGAACTCACTCTGTAGACCAGGCTGGCCTTGAACTCACAAAGATCCGCCTGCCTCTGCCTCCCAAGTGCTAGGATTAAAGGCGTGCACCACCATACCCAGACCTCTGGAATGGTTTTAAAAAATGGTTTAGGGGGACTGGAGAGGTGGCTGAGCAGTTTATAGCACTAGCTGCTTTTGCAGAGGACCCAGGTTCTGTTCCAGCAACCATGTGGCAGCTGACAACTCAAGTTCCGGGGAATCTGATGCCCTCCTTGACCTCCAAGAGCTTCTGTGCACGGGTGCACTTAAACTGACATGTAGGCAGCACACACACACAATCAAAATAAAGTTTTGGGGGTTTTTTTGGTCTTTTTGAGACAGGGTCTCCCTGTAGCCCCAGCTGTCCTGGGACTCACTCCGTAGACCAGGCTGGCCTTGAACTCACAAAGATCCACCTGCCTCTGCCTCCCGAGTGCTAGGATTAAAGGCGTGCGCCACCACACCCGGCCCCTCAAAATAAAGTTTTAAGATTGTGCTGTGAGACAGTCTCACTACAGCCCATGCTGGTCTCTATCTCACTGCGCAGCCCAATTTAACTTCAACCTCAAAGATCCCCTGCCTGACTCATCGGTGCTGGGATTACAGGTGTGTTCTACCATGCCCAATTAGAAATGTGACATTATCTGTTATATACAAAGGTTGGAAACCTTGGCTTGTCACCAAGGAAGCATTTAAACGTAGAAGGGAAGATCTTCCAGTACTAACAACCTTGTCACATTCCCCTTTTTATCTAGAGCCTCCATTTTGTAGCCAGTGGAGCCCTCTTCCCTTCACAACATGGTTGTTGATTGCCCTCTGCTGGTCAGTTCTTCCCTTGGCTCTCCAGATTTTTTTTTTTTGTGTGTGTGTGTGTGTGTGTGTAATTTTTTTTTTTTTAAGCATTTTTGAGACAGGGTCTCCCTATAGCTCCAGCTGTCCTGGAACTCACTCTGTAGACCAGGCTGGCCTTGAACTCACAGAGATCACCTGCCTTTGCCAGGTCACCTGCCTCTGCCTCCCAAGGGCTGGGATTAAAGGTGTATGCCACCATGCATAATTTAAATATCCGGCTCTCCAGATATTTAAATCTGAAAGGATGCAAAATTTGGGATCCTGCACATACACACAATGCACTTACATACATACAGGCAAAACACTCATACAAATAAAAACAAATTAGGTGGGATCATATTACTTTTTTGGGGGGGTCTTTTTGAGACAGGGTCTCCCTGTAGCCCCAGCTGTCCTGGAACTCACTCTGTAGTCCAGGCTGGCCTTGAACTCACAAAGATCCACCTGCCTCTGCCTCCCGAGTGCTAGGATTAAAGGTGTGCGCCACCACGTCCGGCTCATATTAATTCCTTTAATTCATCTCTGATCACTTGTAAAGGAGCTGAAAACAAAAAGCACAAAGTCCTCACTCTCAAGAAGCTCGAATTCCAGTCTGAATGAGGCTTAAACATGAACAGATAACCACATTCATTTGTACAGTAAAACTTAAAAGGCCTGAATGGTTTATCTGTGTGAATTAAAAAAATATTTTATTATTTTTATTCCATGTGTATGAGTGTATTGCTTCCTTGCATGTAGTGAATCCGTGCTATGTGACACCCATGGAGGTCAGAAGAAGGTGTCAAGTCCACTGTAACTGGAGTTTGAACTGTTTCACCTGCCACTGTGTACCCATTGGGAACTGAACCTGAGTCCTCTGCAAGAGCAGCCAGTGCTCTTAACATCTGACCCATTCTCTCCAGCCCCTGTGAAGAGTTTATATTCTGCAGAAGGCTAAGGACTTGACATAAGACTAGGACAGAGGATGGGTAATGGGTGCTTAGAGAAAGGATTTTTGTTTTTCAAGGCAGTCTCATATCCCCCGGCTAACATCATACATACTCTACATAGCAGGGAACTTCTGGTCCTCTTGCCTCTATCTCTTGAGTTTTGAGATTACAGATATCACTACCATACCCAGTTCATATCCAGTACTAGGGAAGTACTCCAAGCTTGGAAAGTACTGGGATTATAAGCCTGAGTCATCATATCCAGCCAGAGAAGATTTTCCAGGAGAACCAACATTTAGGTAGAAATTAAGGATGTAAGGATGAGAAAGGTTGTTTCAAGCAGAGACAAGCAGAACAAGGCCAGATAAGTGATTGGATAGAATGTAGCGAAGGACCCTAGCTGAGTGAAGAGGAAAAAAATCAGATGGTACCACACAAAGAGCCATGGCAGGGTTTAAGTTCTGCTATAGTATAGATGTCTAATAGAATGTAGTGAATGACCCTAGCTGAGTGAAGAGGAAAAAAATCAGATGGTACCACACAAAGCCATGGCAGGGTTTAAGTTCTGCTATAGATGTCTATGTGCACCCAACAGATATATGATCCTCTCAGGTACTTAGAGACAGAATCTTACTGTGTAGCCCTATCTGAACTAAAACTTGTTGGGCAGACCAGGCTGGCTTCTATCTCAGATCTACTTGCCTCTGCCTCTTGTGTGCTGGGATTTAAAGGCATGAACCACCATGCCCGGCAGTATGACTTTTCCAAATGAAGTCTCTGACAAGTACTAGGCCAAGCATATACTCACTCCTGAGAAACATGGACTGATCTAATATATTTATGAAGACAGAATAAATAAGACATGATCCTTACAAAGTGGGTGCAGCGGCTCACATAATCTCAGCACTCAGGAGACTGAGGCAGAAGGATTACCAGGAGCCACCCTAGGCTACAAAGTGGAAACTGTCTCAAAAATGAACAACAAAATATTCCTTACTGGGCTGGACAACCCTCTGGAACTGCAGTTCCAGGGGATCTGATGCCCTCTTCTGACTGGTGGGCTCTGCAGGACCTGGGTGCATCTCAATGCAGGCAATACATTCATACACATAAAATAAAAATAATACATTTTGAGGTGGGAGGCCAAGGCTCAGAGGTTAAGACGTCTGCACAAGGCTGTGTGTCACAGAATCCTCTAAGGCCATCAGCCTCTTGACCATCACTAGAGTCCCCTACCACTTAGGCCTGCAGGCACAAGCAAGCTTCAAACTCCCTCCATGCAAGCTCTGCCATACAAAAACTCAACATGAACTGGGAAAATGGGCAGCAGGATGGAATCCTAGCTGAAGACATATTGGCAGCTGATTACTGTGGGTGAGGGCAGGCTTCCTCTTATGAATCCATAGATTATCTGAAATCACAATGTAGTCCACACTGGAGAAGAAGTGGTCCTTTTCTCCTTTTTTTAAAAAATTTTTATTTATTTTTGTATGTGTATGAATGTGCTATCTGCATGCAGGTTTGTGCACCCGTGTCGTGCAATGCCGCAAAGGTCAGAAGAGGGTCTCGGATTCCCCTGGAACTGGAGTTACAGACGGTTGGAGTTACAGATGGTTCTCAGCCGCCATGTGGGTGCTGGGGATCGAATCCAGGTCTTCTGCAAGAGCATAGCGGCCATCTCTCCAGCCCCCCTTTTCTCCTCTGATGAGTTCCTCTAGAGCAACAGAACTGGTCTCTTTCATCCCTTCCAGTATGAACTTGATGTTCACAGGATGATCCTGAGTTAACAACAGAACAAAGAGATTATCCAACGTGCTCAAGCAAAGTTTTGTTTATAAAGTTGTATTTAATATGGCTATATTAAATGAAAAAGATAAAAATAATAAAATATTTTAAAAATTTCCATACATGTAACTCAGTGAATGGTGATACAGGAAGAACAGTCTACCTGCGGTGCAGGTGGATCTCAAGCCCAGCCTGGTCTACACAGTAAATTCCATGCCACCTGGGGCTACAGGGAAACCCTGTCTCAAAAAGACAAAAAAAGAAAAATCAATAGCTAGCCTAAGGAAGGAGATAGAGGATCTGGATTTGGAAGTGATGGTGAGGCTGGGGGAGGGTGAGGAAGGATGCTGGAAAATGGGATCTGAGCAGTGAGCTAGCTATGAAGGTGGAAAACTCTAAGGTACAATAGTGTAGAACATGCTACGCATTCTCAGAGTTCCTTACTGTAAAAGATGTTGCTGTGGGGGCTGGAGAGATGGCCTAGCGGTTAAGAGCGCCGACCGCTCTTGCAGAGGACCCGGGTTCGATCCCCAGCACCCACATGGCGGCCGAGAACCGTCTGAAACTCCAATTCCAGGAGAACTCCAGTTCCAGGGGAGTCCGACACCCTCTTCTGACCTCCTCCGCAGCATTGCACGTCACGGGTGCACAAACTTGCATGCAGACAATACATTCATACACATATGGAAATAAATAAAATTAAAAAAAAAAAGATGCTGCTGTGTAAGAAATGAAATACACTCAGGACATCCTCAACAAACAGTCTTGATTAAGAACTGGCTAGTATGGAGCTGGAGAGATGGCCTAGCGGTTAAGAGCACTGACTGCTCTTGCAGAGGACCCGGGTTTGATCCCCAGCACCCACATGGCGGCTGAGAACCGTCTGTAACTCCAATTCCAGGAGAACCCCAGTTCCAGGGGAATCGGAGACCCTCTTCTGACATCCGCGGCATTGCACGACACGGGTGCACAAACCTACATGCAGACAGAGTACATTCATATTTATAAAATAAATAAAATTTGTTTAAAAAGTGGGAATGAGAGTTAGAGGTTGAGAAGGGATGATTTCTCTAGCTTGGAGTACCTAGTGAGCACTCAATAAAACGTTATCTTTTCACAAACTGGCTTCAGCTGGATCTGCAGTGTTTAAGTTTCAATGGGTTTCCTCCTACCTCTGTGATACTTAAGGTAAATCTCATGAAAATTCGATGAGAGCTAAGGATTGTAGCTAGTAGAGTGCTTGTACGTGAAACTCTGGATTCAGGTTTGTGCACTGCCTAAACCTGTTGTGCTCATGCACACCTATAATCCCAGTACCAGAGGAAGAGGCAGGATTAGATATTCAAAGTCATTTTCAGCTACATAGCAAGTTCAAGGCCAACCTGGATATATAAGACCCTATCTAAAATAAAAAAAAGAAAACCCAAATGAGAGAATGCTGTTTCCTAGGTCTTTAGTATCATTAGACTTCACGGTGTGACGTCACAAAATTCAAAGTTGCCCTCTTTTCCTAAAAATTCCCAGTTTGACTATTTTTGCATATCATACACATTCCCAAACAAAACTCTTCTTCACCCAAATATCCTTCATTAACTTCTTAAAATGTGTGCCAAAGCTTTGCTAGCAAGCCTTGTTACAGAATTCTGAAGGTGCCAGGTACCTTAGCAGCCAATATGGTTCCAGCAGTTCTGCATAATTCAGTTTCTATATTATCTCAGACCAACCCAAAGAAGCAATGCAACCTTTCTACTTCCTCTTCTAGTCAGCAAGGAAAGACACGTGTGAGAGAGCTGAGGTTCCCTTCACAACTGGAAAAGGAGCGGAAAAAAAATGTAATCGTCACGAACAGGATTCGA
Source organism: Rhizomys pruinosus (assembly GCA_009823505.1). Lineage (NCBI taxonomy): Eukaryota > Metazoa > Chordata > Mammalia > Rodentia > Spalacidae > Rhizomys > Rhizomys pruinosus. The sequence goes on from VZQC01008386.1 coordinate 3,175,135, forward strand.
ACCTGTGCGGGGAAACCCCATTGGATTTCGAGTCCAACGCCTTAACCACTCGGCCACCGTGACTCCCAAAAATGTAATCCGCCGCGCGCTTACAGAAAGGGTCCCCACGGCCAGCGCGGAGGGCGTGGTAGAGCAGCAGCACCGCGGCACTCACCTGCACTTGTTCCACCCTCCCGCTCTACCTCAGCCACTCTGCTCAGCGAGAAAGATGGGATGCACCCCCTCTCCCCACCCGACCCAGGTCTTAAGGACCGCAAGCCTACTTCACAGACGCCTGGCAGGATCTGGAGACTAGACAGTTAAGGAAACAGACCCTTCAACTTAGCTCCGAGGGTGGGTGCTAAGGGAACTTGGTGGGACCCGGCCCGGAGACTGCAGGATGAAGGGGTGCAAGGTGGAACTTCTGGGAGGGCTGGGGCTTGGCGTTCCTAGGGACTGCCGCTCCTCCGTGGAGACAGGAACGTGCAAGATGAGGGCCACTCGAGGTGACGGAGGAGCTCTTCCGGAAAACGGCGTCTCCTCGGGATCGGCCGGGAGGCAGTCCGGGAAAGGCGCTCCGCGGCGGGCACACGCTCTCGGGGAACGGGCGTTCACCCGGCGCCGGGGAGCAGCCGTTCGGCTGGCTCCGTCAGCGTCCGGCCGCCGCGGCTCCGGGCCGCCGCGGCTCCGGGCCACCGGCAGAGGGCGCTCCGCGGGCCGGGGCCGGCCTAGGCGGCGGGAGGCGGCGGCCGTGGCGGCGGGAGGCGGCGGGAGGCGGGCGGAGGAGGAGGCGGGAGCTGAGCTGAGCTGAGCGGGGCGGGCGGTGGCGGGGCCGGAGCCCGAGCCCGAGAAGATGGCGGTGCGGAAGAAGGACGGCGGCCCCAATGTGAAGTACTACGAGGCGGCGGACACCGTGACCCAGTTCGACAACGTGCGGCTCTGGCTCGGCAAGAACTACAAGAAGGTATGCGGGCAGGGCCGCGCGGGGGCCGGGGCGGGACAAAGGGCCCGCGGGTCGCGGCTACCCGGGGACTGCCCACCCTCCGGACCCCGCGCCCCTCCCCGCGGCCTCCCCGCGGCCCGGCGCCGTCCCCTCCCCCACCCCGCCCCCGCGGCGCCCTCTGCCTCCGCTTTCCTCGCTGCGCGGTGCTGGCCGCCTTCCCGCAGCGCCGGGAGCCCTGACTCTCCGGAGCCCTCGCCCTCCTGGCTGCTCGGCCGGAGTGGACCGGGTGCCGGCGCGCCTCTCCTCCCCGGGGTGCCCGCCCCAGCGTCCGCCCAGCCAGGTAGCCGCGCGGCCGAGGCCTCCCCGGTGCTTTGTGTATGTTCAGAGACATGATGAAGAGGGCGAACAGTCACGGAGGAGGCCGTTGGCTGCTTAGCAGCCTGGACAGAGTACCTCGGGAATCACCTGTCTCCAGGCTTATCCGCCACCTCCGTCTAAAGGGCAGCAGCACCTCCCAGGGGACGGGGCACGGACTTCCTGGGCAGCAGCCCCTTAAACCATTCCTCAGCTCCACAATGTAGCCACTCCGTAAACCCAGCCTGCATCGCCTTGGGTTTGAGGTCCAGAAGCTAGTCCCCACCCCCACCCATAAGTGGAAATAATAAAGGTAGTGAACAAAAGGGGTTCAAGAAGCCTTACCCACCTTTTTCCCCCCTTAAATCAAACGTCATTCTTGTTTTTCTTTGTCTCTAGACTTGTTTGGTTGGTTTTTTTTGGGGGGATGCATTTATTTTTTAGATAGCCTGCTTCCTCATTACCCCCAGCTAAGAGGGTTCTGTCACCTAGCTTTAACGCCACCCCCCAACCCCCGCCCCATCCCACCAGTTCTTCCTCTCCCAGCTTTTCAGCCTGTCAGAATATAGTGGGCAATTTAAGAACTCCCCACTAATCCTGGTTATGAATTCGGTCTGCATTCATTTGGGGTCTTTCTGAGTGTCAAGACTCTTGACAAACAGCTGTTGGGTCTGTGACTTGTGTGTACCCCAGCATGAGGCTCTGGTTCCCAGGCTTCCAGGCTTTTACTGTTGACCTTTTGAAGAGAAATCAGTCTAGGGTCTTAGTCAGTGGCCCTGGGGGGATTGACAGCCCGTGACCTGGTTCAGCTTTCATGTGCTTAACTCTTTGTCGTTTACTTCTCCTTTTACAGTTCTCTTTACCCCTCCCACTGAGAGGTGCTCACTTTCTGTGATTAGGGTAGAGGAAATAAGGGTCAAAAGGTAAAGAGAAAGTTAGCTTCCTGGCTCAGTTGAAATTTGAACGGAAAGGTAACATGCTAGGTAGCATAGTATGGAAATGTTTAAGAAGGCAGATTTCTTGTTTTCTCTGAAAGGCTAGATGTCTCACTATTAGCAGGCTGGGTGGTATGTGGTTTTTTTTAGCTAGGCGGTCCTACAAAGATATTTATGTCCATTTTCACCTGAAAAGGAAAATGCACAAGCTTAGTTTTTAAGTCTTCTGCCCAATCTAACCCCCTTCCTCCTTTCTTATGCACCATTAGGGAGGGATCCTACTAGGATCCCCCAAGAAATACATTGTTGCGGCACTTGGAGCCTGAAAGGGATTTTATTTCCTCGGTTTGAACTCCATAAACTCTAAAAATTTTACAGCCCTCGGTGTTGTTGGTTGGCAGATCAAGTGCTCAGATAACAGGGTGTCCTGCAACTCCAATTTCAGGGTGTAGCTGAGTATGAAGCTTCCCTTGCTGGCAGGTCCTAGTGCTGGGAGCCTGGTTCTCGGCAGCAGAATTCAGGGCTTTCCAGGACCTTCTTTATAGAGACTAGACACGTCAAAGAGAAAGGCACAATTTGTCCCAGGTGCTTCCAGAACCCAAGGGAAAGAAATGGAAAATGTTAGAAAAGTTATCTGGCATCTGTTTTTCTTCCCTTTCCCTCATATTCCCCAGTATATTCAAGCAGAACCGCCAACCAACAAGTCCCTGTCTAGCCTGGTTGTACAGTTGCTACAGTTTCAGGAAGAAGTTTTTGGCAAACATGTCAGCAATGCACCGCTCACTAAACTGCCGGTGAGTGCAAAAGGAAGGGGATGAGTCCTCCAAACTGGAAAGGGAGTTCTTTTTGTTTTGTTTGTCCCCCACACACACCTTTTTTAATCTACATGCCTGTAATCCTAGATTTAGGGAGGTTGAGGCAGAAGAATCTCGAGTTTGAGGCCAGTCTGATCTATCATAGTAACTTCAAGGACAGCTTGACCTACAGAATGAGGCCTTGTAAAAAAAAAAAAAAAAAAGACCTTTTTTTAAATATAACCATGAAAATGAAAAAAAGACCTTTTTTTAAGTTTCATAATTTTTGAGATTTCCTACTGTGTAAGTCTTGATAACTTAATCTCTACATGAAAATTTTTTTTTTTTTTGAGACAGATATAACCCCAGCTGGCCTGGAACTCACTCTGTAGACCAGACTGGCCTTGAACTCACAGAGATCCGCCTGCCTCTGCCTCCCAAGTGCTGAGATTAAAATAAAGGCTTGGGCCACCATGCCTCAAATCTACATGAAATTTATAGACTTACTTTGTAAGGTTTCTTCAGTAGTAAACAAGGTAACCCAGTAAAGTGCTTGATACAAAATGATGTTTCTATGAATATTGGTTTATTTTTCTTCTCTCTTTCAGGCCACAATGCTATAATGGCACAGGGATTAAAGATTTCCAACTTTGAGGCCTGGGCGTAGTGGTGCATGCCTATAATCCCAGCACTTAGAGGAGACAGAGGCAGGGGAATTGCTACAAGTTTAAGGCCAGCTGGTGGTTTACATAGTAGGTTTTAGGCCTGCCAGAGCTATATAGTAAGGCCCTTTCTTTAATAATAATAATAATAATAATAATAATAATAGTAAATTTTAAATCTAACCTTGAGAGAGAGAAAAGTTCAGAGTGGGATTTTGTAGGATTGTTAAGTAACGAGAATTTACAATGTAACTTCACACACTTCTTCCCTGTCTTAATTTTGTAGATCAAATGTTTCCTAGATTTCAAAGCAGGAGGATCCTTGTGCCACATTCTTGCAGCTGCCTACAAATTCAAGAGTGACCAGGGATGGTGAGATGTATTCTCTCAATGCTTTTTCTATCTAGTTTAGAGAGAATGTCCCATCGGGGCTGGAGAGAAGGCTTAGTGGTTAAGAGCACCAACTGCTCTTGCAGAGGACACGGGTTCGATTCCCAGCACCCACATGGTGGCTAACAACCGTCTTTAACTCCAGTTCCAGGGGAATCTGACGCCCTCTCTGACCTCCACGGCATTGTACAACATAGGTGCACCAACCTACATGTAGACAGTACACTCATACACATAAAAAAAATAATAAATTAGAGAGAATGTCCTGTTATTCCCTGGGGTCTTGACTTGGGAGAACACATGTAGATTATTCTGTGTATCTCTTTTCCTAGATCAGAAAAATAGCTGACAGTCGGAGCCAGAATAGTCTCAAAGAGTGAATATGTGTATGAATTGTTCAGTAAGAGTGATTCTAAAGCCAGGCGTGGTGGCGCACACCTTTAATTCTAGCACTTGGGAGGCAGAGGCAGGCAGATCTTTGTGAGTTCAAGGCCAGCCTGGTCTACAGAGGGAGTTCCAGGACAGCTGGGGCCACAGGAAGACCCTGTCTCGAAAGACAAAAAAAAAAAAAAAAAAAGAGTGATTCTTGGGTTGGCATTTCAAGTCTGGTCCTTTTGGGTTAAGCATAGAATGACTTATGTAGGTGAGATCAGACACCCCAGGTTCTATGTGATTTTGACAAGAACTATGACTAAATTACCTTCTAATTTCCCCTGATAAGTTATGCATGGGTGGGCTGGAGAGATGGCTCAGTGGTTAGGAGCTCTGGCTGCTCTTGAAGAGGACCTGGGTTCAATTCCCAGCACTCACATGGTGGCTAAGAACCATCTTTAAGCTGGGCGTAGTGGGGGCATGCCTTTAATCCTAGCACTCAGGAGGCAGAGGCAGGTAGATCTCTATGAGTTCAAGGCCAGCGTGGTCTACAGAGTGAGTTCCAGGCCAGTTGGGGCTATAGGGAGACCCTGTCTAAAAAACAAACAAAAAACAAAAAACAGAAAACAACAACAACAAAAAAAAGAAGTTATGTATGGCTATGTGTGGTGGCATATGCCTTTAATCTCAGCACTTGGGAGGTAGAGATAGGAAGATTTCTGTGATATCAAGGCTAGCTTGGGCTACATGGCAAGTTCCAGGCCACCTGGGGATACAGAGAGACCCTATCCTAAAAAATAAAACAAAAAAGTCATTTATGGAGCTAGAGAGATTAGAGTGGCTAAGAGCAATATCTGCTCTTGCAGAGGCCCCGGGTTCCATTCCCAGCACCTACAGTGCAGCTAGCAATCATCCATAACTTCAGTTCCAGGAAATTCGACACACTCTTCTAGCTCTGTGGGGACTGCATGACACAGGTGCACTGAAATACGTTCAGTCAGCATACTCATACACGTAAAAAATAAATGAATCAATTTTTTAAATATTTTTATGTGTATGAGCATATTGCCTGCATGTATGTTAACTCTACCCGTGTTGTGCAGTGTCCATAGAGGCCAGAAGAGGGTCAGCTCCCCTGGAACTGGAGTTAGGTCAGTTGTTAGCCATCATGTGGGTACTGGGAATCAAACCTGGGTCTTCTGCAGTCAATGCTCTTAACCGCTGAGCCAACTCTTCAGCACCCCCCCCCGCAAATTTTAAGTTATGTACCCCAAACATGAGCTACATCACTTATTAGATTATTGTCCTTTCACAAGGCGGCGTTACGATTTCCAGAATCCATCACGCATGGACCGAAATGTGGAAATGTTCATGACCATCGAGAAGTCCCTGGTACAGGTAAAACTCAGGCACATCTCCTATCTTTTTCCCTTCTCTCGGTGAGAACACAAAATAGTCCTTCCCATAACCTCATCTCATCTTCTACTTCTCCCTACAGAATAATTGCCTGTCTAGACCTAACATTTTCCTGTGCCCAGAAATTGAGCCCAAACTGCTAGGGAAATTAAAAGACATTGTCAAGAGACACCAGGTGAGTGAGCCAGTCAGGAGAGGCTTCCAAACTCCATGACTTTTCTTGATGTTTTCTGTATCACAAAGCAGTTCAGAAGTGTCCCATTTTCTACTGTACAGATGGCTGTTTCTACTTGGCAAATGACTAGAGAGTTCAGCCTTTGAGCATTACTTCTCCATTTGTTCCACTCCCCAGTCCTGACAGATTTGGATCACTGTTCCTAGGTACCAACCACATTAGCCTGAGTGAAAAAAATACCCAGCTCTGCTGAGGTAAAGATACCTGATTTCTGATAAATGAAATCTTTGGAGTATGGCCTGGTAGTATAAACTTGTTATCAGCCGGGTATGGTGGCGCACGCCTTTAATCCTAGCACTTGGGAGGCAGAGGCAGGCGGATCTTTGTGAGTTCAAGGCCAGCCTGGTCTACAGAGTGAGTTCCAGGACAGCTGGGGCTACAGGGAGACCCTGTCTTGAAAAGACAAAAAAACAAAACAACGACTTGTTATCCTAGCACTTGGGAGCTTCAAGAGTTCAGAGTCATCATCCTTGGCTCCATATTGAGTTCATGCCTGCCTGGACTACAGAGTGAGCCTCTGTCAAAGCAACCACCACAGGGGTGAGAGATATCTCAGCAGTTAAGAGCACTTGCTGACCTGAGTTCAGTTCCTAGCACCCACTTTGGGCAGCTCAGAACCACTGGTCACTCCAGCTCCAGGTGATCCAACACCCTCTTCTGGCCTTGATGGCCATGCACTCCTATGGCATTCATACATAGACATGCACATAAATAGAAAATAAGGGCTGGAGAGATAGCTCAGTAGTTAGAAGCACTGACTGATCTTGCAGAGGACTTGGGTTCAGTTCCCAGCACCCACATGGTGGTTAACAACTGTTTGTAATTCCAATTCCAGGGGATTTGACACCCTCTCTGGCCTTGGTGAGCAGTGCACAGCACTGGTGCACTTGCATGCAGGCAAAGCATTCATACATATAAAATTAAAATCCATCTGGAAGGATCTCTCTACCCCCTAGATGTTAAGAGTACTTGCTGTTTCAGAGGATCTGGATTCAATTCTCAGTACCCACATGGCAGCTAACAACTCTCCATAACTCTAGTTCTAGGGGATCCAATCCCCTCTTCTAGCTGCTGGGGGCATTGTATAATAGGATTAGATTTACACTCAGGCAAAACACTTATACATATAAAAATTAAGCAAGAGTAGCCAGTGCTCTTAACCACTGAGCCATCTCTCTAGCCCCCCCATTTTTAAATAAGGGGCAAGAGAGATGGCTCTGTGGTTAAGGGCACTTACACTCAGGCACACACACATATGCATAAAATAAATTTTAAAATTTAAATCTTTAAAACAAAAACAAGCACCAAAAATCTTTGTTCTTTGGAACTGTATAATAACAAGCAGATATTATTTTTTTATATATGTTTTGTTGTACAATTTATTTATTTTTGTCTTTTTGAGACAGGGTCTCCCTATAGCCCCAGCTGGCCTGGAGCTCACTCTGTAGACCAGGCTGGCCTTGAACTCACAGAGATCTGTCTGCCTCTGTCTCCTGAGTGCTAGGATTAAAGGCATGTTACCACCATGTCCGGCTTAAAGACTGTTCTTAGCCGCCATGTGTGTGTTGGGAATCAAACCCACTGAGCCATCTCTCCAGCCCCCACAAGCAGATATTACTGATAGAAACATACAGTCCACTCTAAATTTTCTACAAGTAAGGCTGAGGAGATGGATGAATGGGTAAAGCACTTGTTATGCAAACATGAGAACCTCAGTATGGATCCCTAGAATCCATGTAACAGCTAGGTGTAATGGCACATGCCCTTGTCCAGTGCTGAGGTAAAGGCCGGTGGGTTCTGCTGTCTCACTGGTCAGACTGTCTAACTGAAATGAGGAGCTCCAGGCTTGCCCTTTTTGAGAACCTGTCTCAAAAAGTAGAGATTGATGGGGCTGGAGAGAGAGATGGGTCAGCCATTAAGAGCAATGGCTGCTCTTCCAGAGGATCCAGATTTACTTCACAGCACCCACATCACGGCTAACAGTTATATGTAACTACAGTTCTGGGGGTTTCAACACCCTTTTTTGGTCTCTGGACATTGAACAACATGGGTGCACTTATATACATGCATCTGACATTCATCCACATAAAAATAAACTAAAAATTTAAGTAGTATTAAAGTAAGTTACTAGACATTGACCCCTGGCCTCTGCATGTACACACATAGGTCAGCTTATCCATGTGCAAATGTGTATACACCATACACATTTCCATTATGTAGATCATCTATCTGGGGATTGTCATTTAGAAACACACAATTGTCTGCTGTTTTTCTCTGCTAGCTACTCAACTGATAGGTTTTAGAGACTACAAACTGCCTTTGATACCATTCTATGAAAACTACAGCTGGGCAGATCTCTAGCCACATTCCGTGGTATTTACAACAGTAGTTCCCAGGGGACTAGAATTCCCGCTCTTCTTTGTGCTCTTCAGGGAACGGTGACTGAGGACAAGAGCAATGCGTCCCATGTTGTGTACCCTGTCCCAGGGAACCTAGAAGAAGGTGAGACCTGTGGTTCTTTGGCCCCTGCCATGAATGGCTTGGGCTTAGAGGTGGGAGACTATGTGGATCACCATCAAACAGCTGGGACTCCTCTCTCCTTTCAAACCTGAGTACTCATCCCATTTTGAGTCCCTGTTGTCTAGTTATTTTTTTCCATTTCCCCTTCAGCTTATCTCTGTCTCTTCTATGTCTCTGTCCTCAGAGGAATGGGTACGACCAGTCATGAAGAGAGATAAACAAGTTCTTCTGCACTGGGGCTACTATCCTGACAGGTGAGGATGAGTTTCTCAGGCAGTACAAGAGTCAGAAGCCCATCTGGCAAGCAGTAAAGCAACATTTTTGGGAATATTTATTTACTTACTTTGTTTCGTTTGTTTTATTGCGATAGGAGCTTGCTATGTAACTCAGACTGCCTTGGAACTTGCTATGTAGATCGGGCTGGCCTCAAAGTTCTTGGTGATTTTCTTACCTCAGCTTCCTGAGTGCTAGGATTAAAGGCAGGAGCCACTGTACTGGCCTTTTGCATGAATATGAGACTGATTCTCACTGCCACGCTGACCTGGGAGCTCCTGCCTTAGTGCTTGGATTACAGGGGAGCACTACCATCCTCAGCTCCTGAGAGACATTATTTATTTATTTATTTATTTATTTATTTATTTATTTATTTAACTTACTTATTTTTTGTCTTTTTGAGACAGGGTCTCTCTGTATCCCCAGCTGTCCTGGAACTCACTATGTAGACCAGGCTGGCCATAAACTCACAGAGCTTTGTCTGCATATGCCTTCCAAGTGCTGGGATTAAAGGTGTGCACCACCATCCCTGGCTCAGTATAATTCTTTTTTGAGACAGGGTTTCCCTATAGTCCCAGCTTGACTGGAACTCACTCTGTACACCAGACTGGCCTTGAACTCAGAGATCTGCCTGCCTCTGCCTCCCAAGTGCTAGGATTTAAAGGCATGTGCCACCATGCCCAATTTATTTTTATTTATTTATTTATTTTTTTGGTCTTCTTGAGACAGGGTCTCCCTGTAGCCTCAGCTGTCCTGGAACTCACTCTGTAGACCAGGCTGGCCTTGAACTCACAAAGATCTGCCTGCCTCTGCCTCCCAAGTGCCAGGGTTAAAGGCGTGCGCCACCACGCCCGGCATACCATGCCCAATTTTTTTTTTTTTTTAAATTTTTCATTTATTTCTGTATGTGTATGAATGTACTGTCTGCATGCAGGTCTGTGCACCCATGTCGTGCAATGCCACGGAGGTCAGAAGAGGGTCTCAGATTCCCCTGGAACTGGAGTTCTCCTGGAATTGGAGTTTCAGACGGTTCTCGGCCGCCATGTGGGTGCTGGGGATCGAACCCGGGTCCTCTGTAAGAGCGGTCGGCGCTCTTAACCGCTAGGCCATCTCTTCAGCCCCATACCATGCCCAATTTAAAGACAGTTCTTAGCCACCATGTGGGTGGGAATCAAACCCAGTTCCTCTGCAAGAGCAGTCAGCGCTCTTAACCTCTGAGCTGTCTCTCCAGCCCCAGTATAATTTTTTTTAAATTGTATGTGTATATGTACAGGAGGCCAGAGGACAACCTCAGCTTCATCCTAAAGAATGCTTTCCACCCCTTTTGAGTCAGAGACTTATTGACCTGGAACTCACCAATTAGACTAGAGTGGTTAGCTAGCCAGTGAGCCTCAGGGCCCCCGCAGGGCGGGCCCCCCCCCTTCCCCTCCTCAGCCCTGGGATTGCAGCAGGAGCCTCTTTGCCAGTACTTTTCTGTGGGTTCTGGAGACAGAATTCAGGTCCTCGTGCTTGGAAGGCAACTGCTTTCCTGACTAATTCATCCCCTAGCCCCACATTTCATTTTAATTAATTTATTTATTATGTTTGCTCTTTGTGCACGTGTATGCCCATGTGTCTGCCTGTGTAGAGATCAGAGCACTTTGGAGAGTCAGTTCTCTCCTTCTACCATGGGTTCCAGGAATCTGACTCAGATCATCAGCAAGCACTTTTACCCAGTGAGCTATTTTCTTGGCCCATGTCCCATGATTTTTGATAAAGTAATGTTAAAACTAAGGGAAGCCTGGTGGCACAGTCCCGTAATCTCAACATTTGAAAAACCAAAACAGTAAGAAAATGTTTCCAGAAATTTATATAACTACCCTGGGTTATTATACACCCTTTAAGGTGATATGAAGTCTGCATGACACGGTGCACAAACCTGCCTGCAGACAGTACACTCATACACATAAATAAATAAAATAGTAAATAAAAAAAATTAAAGTGATATGAAATCTTATAGTTTGGGCACAAATTTAAGTGAGACATGGTGGTTAGCATCTATGGTCCCAGCTACCCAGGAGGCTGAGGCAAGAGAGGATCATTTGAGCCTAGGACTTCACAGCCAGTCTGGGAAATATAGCAATGCCCCAGCCGGGTGTGGTGGCATAGGCCTTTAATCCCAGCACTTGGTAGGCAGAGGCAGGTGAATCTCTGAGTTCAAGCCCAGCCTGGTCTGCATAGTGAGTTACAGGACAGGGAGACCCTGTCTCAAAAAGACCAAAATAAAAATAAAAATAATAATAATGCCCCTTCTCAGTGGGCAGAAAAAAATATATATATATGGCATGTAAAACAACAACATTAGGTGCTGGGGATGGAGCTCAGTGATAAAACAACAATAACAAACACAAAAATAACAGTATAGTTATAAAACCAAAATTGATAATAGGAAAAAGTTATCAAGCACGTGCGCGCGCGCGCACACACACACACACACACACTACATACAATCCACACACTAAATGTCAAGTGTAATTATATTATGGTAATTTGGGGGGGTGTTTTTGAGACAGGGTCTCCCTGTAGCCACTGGAACTCACTATGTAGACCACACTGGCCTGATTTCATAGAAGTCTGTCTGCCACTTCTGCCTCTGAGTGCTAGGATTAAAGGGATATACCACCACACCTGGCTTAGAGTGATGTCTTTTGAAGGAGTGATTTGATCTGAGACAAAATCTCACAGTATAGGTCAGGCTGACCCAGAACTCGCTATGTAACCCAAACTAACCTTAGACTCTTAGGCAATCTACCTGTTTCATGAGTATTAAGATGTGAGCCACTCTAGTTTAGAAGATTCTTTTTATTATTATTTTTCTTTTCCTTGTCTTTGTGAGACAGGTCTCCCTGTAGCTCCAGCTGTTCTGGAACTCACTATATAGACCAGGCTGGTCTTGAACTCACAGAATTCGCCTGCCTCTGCCTCACCTGGCTCCAGGTTGTTTTACTTCTCATCCACCTGTGCCCCTTTTCTAAGCCTAAGGAACAATCTGCGGAAAAGGGGTCGTGGTAGAATGTAAGGGCTGCGATTGAGGTGAAAGGTGAAACTACAGCAATATAGTCTGGACACTCATTTGATCAACTTGATTGAACATACAAGCCCCCCCCTGCTGGATGGTGGGACCCATGGGCTGTGTGGGTTTGGGCACAACTGCTTGCAAATTGGTTTTACATGAAGGATGCTTGTACTCATAAATTATTACTTAATGTTAAAAAATGAAAAAAAACTGAGAGAAAGATGCAGGACAGTTATGGCAGAATGCATGATCTGGGATGGGGTGGGATGGGGTGGGGGGAAGGGAAAGGGGAAATATGCCTGAACTGATTTGGAAAATGATGTATGAAATACACAAAGCATCAATAAAAAGTGAAAAAGAAATATTTTATAATATGCTTTTACTGTTCTATGGTGAAAATATTCCCAATTTAATTGGAAAAAAACATCTCAATACTTTTTGTAAGTGGGAAAGGTAGGGCTCAGTATATAACTCAGTGATAGAGCTTACTAGCATGCACAGGGCCCTGGGTTCCATCTCTAAACACTTAAAAAAAAAAAAAAGTAAAAGGAGCTGGGTATGATAGTGCATGCCTTTAAATCTAACATTTGGGAGGTAGAAGCAGGATCTGTAAGATGGAGGCCAAGTGGTCTACAGAGACATTTCATTCCAGGCTAGGTGGAAGTACAATGATTAAAAAAAAAAAAAAAATTAAGAAAGAAAAAGCTGCACATGGTGGTGCATGCATTTAATAATCCCAGCACTTGGAAGGCAGAGACAGGTGGATCTCTGTGAGTTCTAGGCCAGCTGGGGCTACAGGGAGACCCTGTCTCAAAAAGACAAAAAAAAAAGGGAAAGGCTGTACTTCATGTTTCCACAATTCCATTCTACCGATGCTTCTAAATGATGAATTTCTTCTGGCAGTTATGACACATGGATCCCAGCTAGTGAAATTGAAGCGTCTGTGGAAGATGCTCCAACTCCTGAGAAACCTAGGAAGGTAAGCTTTTCTGGTCTTCCACCCCAGGAAGAACAGAGGATGTGGCAGATCATTTTGGAGGGGAGCAGGGACTCAGTACTTGCACATTTTCTGTTAAAGAGTCTCTAGGCATAGCTGTGGCTTCTAGGAACTCTCCAGCATGGACTGCCTTTATACTGTTAGGTTCATGCAAAGTGGATCCTGGACACAGACACTTTCAATGAATGGATGAATGAGGAAGACTACGAAGTAAATGATGACAAAAACCCTGTTTCCCGCCGAAAGAAGATTTCAGCTAAGACACTGACAGATGAGGTAAAAATACTGTTCTTTCTTTTTAGGGCCCGTAGCATAAATCTCAGAACAAGCCTCACTGGGGATTGTAGGCTAACATTTGCCCCAATTTTCTCTTTTGAAGGTAAATAGCCCAGATTCAGATAGACGGGACAAGAAGGGGGGGAACTATAAGAAGAGGAAGCGTTCTCCCTCTCCTTCACCAACACCAGAGGCTAAGAAGAAAAATGCTAAGAAAGGGTATGTAACCTCTGGCATCTCCCCACATTCACTGTTCTTTCCATACCATGACAGAGGAAAAGACACATATCTTCCTAAAGTGAATGGTCCCTGGCCTGGGTGTACCACATGATAAGTGTCCTAAGAGGAGGATGAGGAAATCTTCACATGCCTAGTTGTTGCTTCTAATCCTTGTCATCATTAATCTAAAAGAAACCTAGTCACCTAACAGAAAGCCTTTGCCACCTCTCTTTACAATGCACATACCAGCTTCTGTTTATGGCCAGCTCTGCCCTTCAGGTTCACTCTCCCTTTCCTTTCTTAAAAAAAAAAAATCGAAATCCAGGGAGCTAGAGAAATGGCTCAGTGGTTAAGAGCACTGGCTGTTCTTGCAGAAGACCGGAGTTCAAATCTCAGCACCCACATGGTGGCTAACAACCATCTCTAGCTCCAGTTCTAGAGGATCCAACACCCTCTTCTGTCCTCTGTAGGCACTGCCTGGCACAGGTGCACTTACACATTCAAGCATAACACTCATCCACATAAAATTTAAAAAAAAAAATTTTTTTTAAGTAAAAACAAAAAATCCAACTGTCAGGCCAGGCATGGTAGTGCACGCCTTTAATCCCAGCCCTTGGGAGGCAGAGGCAGGCGGATCTCTGTTAGTTCAAGGCCAGCCTGGTCTACATAGTAAGTTCCAGGATAGCTGGGGCTACAGGGAGACTCTGTCTCAAAAAGAAAAAAAAAAATAATAATAATAAGCTGGGCGTGGTGGCGCACGCCTTTAATCCTAGCACTTGGGAGGCAGAGGCAGGAAGATCTTTGTGAGTTCAAGGCCAGCCTGGTCTACATAGTAAGTTCCAGGACAGCTGGGGCTACAGGGAGACCCTGTCTCGAAAAGACCAAAAAAAAAAAATAATAATATTTTTAAAAATACACTTGCCAAGGATATCTTTTACGATTTTTCTTTCCCAGACCTTCAACACCTTACACCAAGTCAAAGCGTGGCCACAGAGAAGAGGAGCAGGAAGACCTGACAAAAGACATGGATGAGCCCTCTCCAGTCCCAAATGTAGAAGAGGTGACACTCCCCAAAACAGGTACAGGTCAAAATTACTCTCCAGGATCCAGTCTCCCCCTTTCCCAACTTTGCTGTGCCTTACCCCTGGGTGGTCTGATTTCCCAGGTCTAGAGCAGCTTTCTCTTCTTTCCCTTCAGTACAGCTGGTTAGCGGGATTATAGTCATTACCCTGGGAAATGCTCTAGCTCTATACCCATATCTGCTGTGGACACACTTAGCACCTAACAGTACTTGTCTACAAGCTCATGTGTGTGTACATGTGTGTATGAGGCCAAGTCATCTTCAGGTGTCATTCCTTATCAGCCATGCACCTTGTGTTTTTCTTGGGTTTTTTTTTGTTTTTTGTTTGTTTTTGGTCTTTTTGAGACAGGGTCTCCCTGTAGCCCCAGCTGACCTGGAACTCACTATGTAGACCAGGCTGGCCTCGAACTCACAGAGATCTGCCTGTCTTTGCTTCCCAAGTACTGGGATTAAAGGCGTGGGCCACTATACCCAACCTCTTGTTGTTTTTAGTATTTATTTGTTTGTTTGTTTGTTATTTAGTATGTCTGTTCATACAAGTACAGGCCCTTGCCATGGTACACATATAGAGGTCAAAGGACAACTTGCAGAAGTTGGTTCTCTCTCTAACATGTAGGTCTTAGGGATTAAACTTGGTTTATTAGGTTTGACAAGTGCCCTCACCAAACCATCTTGGCAACCCTCCACCTTATGTTTTTTTGTTTTGTTTTGTTTTGTTTTTTTGTCTTTTCAAGACAGGGTCTCCCTGTAGCTCCAGCTGTCCTGGAACTCACTCTGTAGACCAGGCAGGCCTTGAACTCACAAAGATCCACCTGCCTCTGCCTCCCAAGTGCTAGGATTAAAGGCGTGTGCCACCATGCCCGTCTCACCTTATGTTTTAAGACAGGGTCTCTCAGTGAGCCCTGGGGCTCATTGATTAGGCTAGGCTGGCTGGCCCATGGGCTCATTGATTAGGCTGCTCTGGCTTGCCCATGGGCCTCATTGATTAGGCTGGGCTGGCTCGAGGCTCGTTGGTTAGGCTGGGCTGGCTGGCCCATGGGCTCATTGATTAGGCTGGGCTGGCTCGAGGCTCATTGGTTAGGCTGGGCTGGCTGGCCCATGGGCTCATTGATTAGGCTGGGCTGGCTGGTCCGTGGGCTCAGGGTTCTGCCTGTCTCAGCCTCCCCAGTGCTGGGGTTACAAGTCTGTGCCATGCCTGGCTTTTTACATGGGTACTAAGGACTTAACTCAGGTCCTAAGGCTTTGTGCAGTATGTACTTTACTGACTGAACCATCTCTTCATCCTATACTCTTTGATTATACACTCCCATCAATAAAATACATTTGAGGCCGGGCATGGTGGAGCACCCCTTTAATCCTAGCACTTGGGAGGCAGAGGCAGGTGGATCTTTGTGAGTTCAAGGCCAGCCTGGTCTACAGAGTGAGTTCCAGGACAGCTGGGACTACAGGGAGACCCTGTCTCAAAAAGACAAAAAAAAAAAATTTTTTTTTGAGTACAAATTATAAGCTATTCTATTAAAACACTACCGTGCTCACTTCGGCAGCACACATACTAAAATTGGAATGATACAGAGAAGATTAACATAGCTACTGCACAATGATGACAGGCAAATGGGTGAAGCGTTCCAGATATATATATATATATATATTACCACTGGCATGGTAGTGCATGCCTTTAATCCCAGCACTTGGGAGGCAGAGGCAGGTGGATCTCTGTGAGTTCAAGGCCAGCCTGGTCCACAGAGGGAGTTCCAGGCCAGCTGGGGCTACAGGGAAACCCTGTCTCAAAAACAGCAAAAAAGTAAGTAAATAATTAAATAAATAAATAAATATTAAAAAAAAAAAAAAAACTGGGCATGGTGGCACAGGCCTTTAATCCCAGCACTTGGGAGGCAAAGGCAGGCACATCTCTGTGAGTTCAAGGCCAGCCTGGTCTTGAGCTCCAGGCCAGCTGGGACTAAAGGGAGACCCTGTCTCAAAAATTAAAAAAAAAAAAGTTACCGGCTGCGAAAAAACAAACAATAAAAAAAGAGTTACTGGTGGATCTTACAGAGGACCTGGGTTCAAATCCCAGCACCCACATGGCAGCTAACAACCATCCCTAACTACAGTTCTAGGGGCTCCAGTGCCCTCATGCATGATACAAGTGTACTTACATACATGAAGGCAATATGCTCATACACATAAAATAAAAATAATAAATAAAATATTTAAAAATAAGTAAATAAATGTTTGCTGGGGCTGAAGAAAAGACTCAGTGATTAAAAGTGCTTACTGTTCTTGCAGAGGACCTTGGTTTGATTCACTACATGGCAGCTTACAACCATCTGTAACTCCAGGTCCAGGAAATCAAAGCCCTGTTTTGGCCTTTGGGGGCTCCAATACACATGTAGAATACAAACTCCTATAGGCACATACACATAAAAATAATAAATTTTTTTTATATAAATTTAAGTATTTGCTGCTCTTCCAGAGTATACAGGTATCTAGTGGATGTCTGTGAGATAGAGACCAGCTTGATCTACACAGTGATTTCCTGGCCATTTGAGGCTACAGTCTGTAGCTACCTCTCAAATGGAGACCCTGTCTCCAAAAAAAGTAAAGCAAAAAAAATTTTTTTTTTTTTTTTTTTGAGACAGGGTCTCCCTATAGCCCCAGCTGGCCTGGAACTCACTCTATAGATCAGGCTGGCCTTGAACTCACAGAGATCTGCCTGCCTCTGCCTCCTGAGTGCTAGGATTAAAGGCATGAACCACCATGCCCGGCTTAAAGATGGGTCTTAGCTATCACGTGGGTGCTGGGAATCAAACCCATGTCGTAAGAGCAGTCGGCACTCTTACCACTGAGCCAACTCTGCAGCCCCCCCAAAAAAATCTTAAAAAAAAAAATGAACTCTCTGCTCTTCCAGTGTATCCACGTTTGTTTCCCAGCACCTATATTGGGTGGCTGGTAACTGCTATAACTCCAGCTCCAGGTGCTCTGACATCCTCTTCTTGCCTCTGTCAGCACCTGCACATGTATATGTGCCATTCACATAAATGAAACTAAAAATGGAGCTAGCATGGATGATATGACTCAGTGGGGAAAAGCACTGACCAGACAAGCCTGAGGACCTGAGTTTGAAACCTATATAAAAGGCCAGTGAAGTGCTTTGTGTCTGTAATGTGAGCACCAGTGAGATGGGAGGCAAGTAGGCCAGAAGCTTCCATCTGCGTGCAGTACCGCAGCAGAAACAGCAGAGAAAATAAGGTAGAAGGAGAGAGCTAACTTGCAGGAAGTTGCTCTCTGCCGTCCACATATGCTTTGTGGCATGTGCTTGCACATACACACACATACAGAATCTAATTGTATTTTTTTGGGGGGGCGGTCTTTTTGAGGGCAGGGTCTCCCTTTAGTCCCAGCCGGCCTGGAGCTCACTCTGTAGACCAGGCTGGCCTTGAACTCACAGAGATCCACCTGACTCTGCCTCTGAAGTGCTGGTATTAAAGGCATGCGCCACCATGCCTGGCTGATTCTATCTTTTCAAAAAGAGCTAGAGAGATGGCTCTGGTTAAGGGCACTGGCTGCTCTTGTAGAGGACCCAGGTTCAGTTCCCCATACCTACAAGGTTGGTAACAACTATAACTCCAGTTCCAGGGGTATCTGATGTCCTCTTCTGTTCTCCGTGGCTATTCCATATTATGGATACAATTACATACATGCAAACACTCATACACATAAAAATAAATTTAAACATTTTAATATAGCTAGGCTGGGAGTGTTGTTGAGTAGAGTACTTGTGTAGCATGCATGAAGCTCTGGATTCAGTCCCCAGTACTGCGTAAATTGTGTATGGTGGTACACCCTGTAATTCCAGCACTTGGGAGGTAGACACAGTAGGAGCAGTAATTGAAGGCCTGCCTCTTCTACATAACAAGTTCTAGGCCAGTTTGGCCTATTGTGTTTTTTTTATTTTATTTTATTTATTTTTCTGTTTATGAATGTACTGTCTGCATGCAGGTTTGTGCACCCGTGTCGTGCAGTGCCACAGAGGTCAGAAGAGGGCGTCAGATTCCCCTAGAACTGGAATTAAAGACGGTTTTCAGCCACCATGTGGGTGCTGGGGATCAAACCCAGGTCCTCTGCAAGAGCAGCCGGCGCTCTTAACCACTAGGCCATCTCTCCAGCCCCGGCCTATTGTTTTTTAAAAAGGGGAGACTAGCTGGGCATGGTGGAACACGCCTTTGCCTTTAATCGCAGCACTTGGGAGGCAGAAGCAGGTGGATGGATCTCTGAGTTCCAGGCCAGCTGGGATTACAGGGAGATCCTGTCTCCAAAAGCCAAACAAATAAAAGGGGGGGGACTAGAGAGATGGCTCAGTGGTAAAAGTGTTTGCAAAGCAGGCATTAAGACTTGAGTTCATATTCCTAGCACCTACATAAAAAGCTGGGTGTGAGAGTGTGTGCCTATAATCCCAGCATTGGAAGTTAGAGATAGGAGGATCCCAGGAGCTTGCTGGCCAGCCAGTCTAGCTGAGTCAGTGAGTTCCAGGTTCATTGAGAAATTTAGGGAAAGTGATAAACACCAATATAGAGCTCTGGCCTTAAATTTAATTTTTTATGTGGAACTGGAGTTATATTACACATTACAGACCATGTGGGTATTGGGATCTGAACCTGGTCCTCTGAAAGCACAGTCAGTGCTCTTAACCACTGAGCCATCTCCCAGCCCTAAATTTAAATTTCTTAAAAGCCAGGTGTTATGGTGCACACTTTTAATCCCAGCTAGGGCTATGGAGAGATCCTGTCTTAAAAAGACATAAATACTGGGGCTGGAGAGATGGCTCAGTGGTTAAGAGCATCAACTGCTCTTGCAGAGGACTTGGATTTGATTCCCAGCACCCACACGGCGGCTAAGAACCATCTTTAACTCCAGTTCCAGGGGAATCCGACGCCCTCTTCTGACCTCCATGGCATTGCACGACACAGGTGCACCAACCTACATGCAGACAGTACACTCATACACATAAAAAATTTTTAAAAAGACATAAATAGGCCAGGCATGGTGGTGCACGCCTTTAATTCTAGCACTTGGGAGGTAGAGGTAGGTGGATCTCTGTGAGTTCAAGGTCAGCCTGGTCTACAGAGTGAGTTTCAAGTGAACTAGGGCTACAGGGAGACCCTGTCTCAAAAAAGACAAAAAAATAAATAAAAAAGAGGGCTGAGGAGCCAGGTTGAATGGTTCACACCTGTAGTCCCAGCACTCAGAAAGTAGAGGCAGCAGGTTCAAAGTCATTTTTGATAACAGCAAGTTGGAGGACAGCCTGGAACAAAAGACACCCTCACTCAAAAGAAAAGAAGGCTGGGAATGTAACTTAGTGGTAAAACACTTGCATAGCATGCATAAAGCTCTAGGTTCAATTGCCAGTGCTGTGAGGGGTGGGGATCTCACCAAATGTACAGAATGATTTAGTTCTGATTCAGTCCATTGCAAGGTTATAGATACATCGATGGAAACATGGACTGGCCAGAGACAAGAATGGCCTACGGGATGCTGAGGTGGGAGAATCTCAAGGATTCGTATACACAGCTAGATAAAGAAGTTAAGTGAATCATTGGATGGGGGAAAGGGTGAGGTAGAAAGTGAGTTTCAGAAGTTTTAGAGAAGGCACGGTATGTAGAACTTCCAGCAGTGGAGAGCTGAGGGCTTGATTTGGCTGAGCATGTCTGATACAGTGGCTCTTTTTCTTGGCAGTCAACACGAAGAAGGACTCGGAGTCGGCCCCAGTCAAAGGAGGCACCATGACCGACTTGGGTGAGACGGGAAGCCTTGGGCAGGGCAGGGCAGGCAGCGTCTGCAACATGGGAGAGCCCAGCCACCGCTTGGCCTGGACTTGGGCTTTCCAGTAGGTCTCTGCTCTCCGGGAGGCTCAGGACTTAATATCTTGCCTTCTTTCTCTTTCAGATGAACAAGAGGATGAAAGCATGGAGACCACGGGCAAGGTGGAGCCACTTTAGACAGGCTCTATCCCTCTATGTGATGTGATCTGTGATTATAAAGTTCCTTCTTCCCAGACTTTTCCCATTACAGACTAATTCTAGCTATTGCTCAAAACTCTGGGCCCTTCAAAGTCCTGGGGCCCATAGGCTCCTCATCACTATCATTAGTGTCCATGCTCCTGGGGATAGAGGAAGAGAGGGTTGCCAGGGGAAAGGGGAATGCGGGGGTCCAGCAGCCTCCGTACTCATAGGACGAGGATGAGAGCAGTACGGGGAACAAGGGAGAGCAGACCAAGAATCCAGACCTGCACGAGGACAACGTGACTGAACAGACCCACCACATCATCATTCCCAGCTATGCTGCCTGGTTCGACTACAACAGGTACTGCCCCGACTTTGTTCGCAGCCCTTCCCTTCTACTGAGCAGTTGTTTCTCCTGCTTCCTCCAACTTCTTTCTTCCTCAGTGAGACTGCGCTTCCCTTTAGTGGAGCTCCCGGTCTCTTAGAGTCCTGCAGCCCTGTTGGGAAGTTCTTCCCAGTTCTTAGCTGCTTTCACCCCACCCCACCCCACCCACATTTCTAGGCCTTTCTTCCCTTTAGAGCTCCTATCCCTCCCTCAATACCTTCTCCTGAATCTGTCGTGTTTTGTCTTACAGTGTTCATGCCATTGAACGGAGGGCTCTCCCTGAGTTCTTTAACGGCAAGAACAAGTCCAAGACTCCAGAGATGTAAGATTTCAGCTTGTTGTTTTCTTTTTTGCCTTATTTTCTCCATTTACCTTTCTAGATCTAGCAACATTTAGTTCAGTGAACATTTGTTTAGGGACATCCACCCACCCATGGTACCTTTACTAGACAACCATAGCTCAGCACTTAACTACATGGGATGCTGAGCCAAGAGGAACCCCAGTTTGAGGCCTGTTTATATCATGTCTCAAAAAAAAAAAAAAGGTAGAAGAAAAGAAAAACAAAACTAGAGAAAGAGCTCAGTTATTAAGGGCACTGGCTGCTCTTCCAAAGGACATAGGTTCAGTTTCTAGCACCCACATGGCAGCTAACAACCATTCTCCAGTTCCAGGAGATCCAGTGCCGCCTTCTGGCCTCTGTGAGGATTGCACATATATGTGCCCTTATATACATGTAGGCAAAACACTCATACACATTAAAAAACCAACCTAAATAAGTAATTTTTTTTTTTTTTTTGGTCTTTTCAAGACAGGGTCTCCCTGTAGCTTCAGCTGTCCTGGAACTCACTCTGTAGACCAGGCTGGCCTTGAACTCACAAAGATCCGCCTGCCTCTGCCTCCCCAGTGCTAGGATTAAAAATACGTGTGCTGGGCTGNAAATAATAATAAGCTGGGCGTGGTGGCGCACGCCTTTAATCCTAGCACTTGGGAGGCAGAGGCAGGAAGATCTTTGTGAGTTCAAGGCCAGCCTGGTCTACATAGTAAGTTCCAGGACAGCTGGGGCTACAGGGAGACCCTGTCTCGAAAAGACCAAAAAAAAAAAATAATAATATTTTTAAAAATACACTTGCCAAGGATATCTTTTACGATTTTTCTTTCCCAGACCTTCAACACCTTACACCAAGTCAAAGCGTGGCCACAGAGAAGAGGAGCAGGAAGACCTGACAAAAGACATGGATGAGCCCTCTCCAGTCCCAAATGTAGAAGAGGTGACACTCCCCAAAACAGGTACAGGTCAAAATTACTCTCCAGGATCCAGTCTCCCCCTTTCCCAACTTTGCTGTGCCTTACCCCTGGGTGGTCTGATTTCCCAGGTCTAGAGCAGCTTTCTCTTCTTTCCCTTCAGTACAGCTGGTTAGCGGGATTATAGTCATTACCCTGGGAAATGCTCTAGCTCTATACCCATATCTGCTGTGGACACACTTAGCACCTAACAGTACTTGTCTACAAGCTCATGTGTGTGTACATGTGTGTATGAGGCCAAGTCATCTTCAGGTGTCATTCCTTATCAGCCATGCACCTTGTGTTTTTCTTGGGTTTTTTTTGTTTTTTGTTTGTTTTTGGTCTTTTTGAGACAGGGTCTCCCTGTAGCCCCAGCTGACCTGGAACTCACTATGTAGACCAGGCTGGCCTCGAACTCACAGAGATCTGCCTGTCTTTGCTTCCCAAGTACTGGGATTAAAGGCGTGGGCCACTATACCCAACCTCTTGTTGTTTTTAGTATTTATTTGTTTGTTTGTTTGTTATTTAGTATGTCTGTTCATACAAGTACAGGCCCTTGCCATGGTACACATATAGAGGTCAAAGGACAACTTGCAGAAGTTGGTTCTCTCTCTAACATGTAGGTCTTAGGGATTAAACTTGGTTTATTAGGTTTGACAAGTGCCCTCACCAAACCATCTTGGTAACCCTCCACCTTATGTTTTTTTGTTTTGTTTTGTTTTGTTTTTTTGTCTTTTTGAGACAGGGTCTCCCTGTAGCTCCAGCTGTCCTGGAACTCACATTGTAGACCAGGCTGGCCTTGAACTCACGAAGATCCACCTGCCTCTGCCTCCTAAGTGCTAGGATTAAAGGCGTGCGCCACCATGCCTGGCGCATGAGTTCTTTTTCTATCACCATCAAAAATCAGATCAGATCACAGGTGTAGGACTCACATGTAGTGTTTATTGACTCTTATAATCTATTTTTTATATGTGACACATAAGAGGAGTTCTTCTATCATTTTTATTTCTCTTGAGCCCTCAACAAACATTTTTCTTCCCTTATTCATCTCTCTATCTCTTTAAGCTCCAGGCACATGCCTGCTTGTGATCCTAGTTCTTGGAATCTGAAGTGGGAGGACTGTGAGGTTGAGGCCAGCTTAGACTATAGAGTGAGACTGCTTGGCTTTGGATTAGATTTGGCAATCTTCTGTGATTAGGGGTGTTTCAGGGTACATACATGATAAGGTTTTCTTTATAGCTATTGCTTAGCTTCCCTTCTTTGGAATCATCTTTTCTTTGTTTCTTTCCCTATAGCTTGGTGTGGGGTCTCTCCCCTTGGGGAAGGAATTAGTTACCCAATGGCATGGTTCCATCTGATATGCTTCTAGGAATAGGAACTGAGCTCTTGAGAGGTACAGTAAATGATAACTGCTGACATCTTTTGGGAGTTTACCATCTTTCAACAGTACCTTAAGTATCCGCCATTCATTGACAAGATTGACTAATCTGTTTATTGGCCTCTTATAACCTATAAGTTTGAAGACTAGGACATGGTGGGAGGTTGGTGGCTTAAGTCAGTTGGGTTAAATCACATAGCAAGTATGTAGTAAAACCAGGATCTGTATCCTGATCTGCCTCATATTCTCAAACTACACCTTGTAACAGCTACCGTTTTGGACTCCTCAGTATACCACATACTGTATTTCCTGTACTATACAGACTTCTCCATTTTTCTATAGCATTCCATTTAACAGATGAGTCTTTTTTTATTTTTATTTTTTAATTTATTCTTGTATGTATATGAATGTACTGTCTGCATGTAGGTTTGGGCACCCATGTCGTGCAATGCCTCGGAGGTCAGAAGAGGGTGGTCGGATTCCTCTGGAACTGGAGTTAAAGATGGTGGCGCACGCCTTTAATCCTAGCACTCGGGAGGCAGAGGCAGGCAGATCTTTGTGAGTTCGAGGCCAGCCTGGTCTACAGAGTGAGTTCCAGGACAGCTGGGACTACAGGGAGACCCTGTCTCAAAAACACCAAAAAAAAAAAAAAAAAAAAAGATGGTTCTCAGCCGCCATGTGGGTGCTGGGGATCGAACCCCGGTCCTCTGCAAGAGCAGTTGGTGCTTTTAACCACTAGGCCATCTCTCCAGCCCAACAGATGAGTCTTAAGTTTCAAAAAGTTAAAATAGCTTTGCCAAGGTATCATGGCAGAACTGACATTTGCATTTAAATATTTCCAACTTCAAAATGTAAGTTCTACTGGGCATGGTGGCTCATGGCTTTAATCCCAGCACTTGGGAGGCAGAGGCAGGCAGATCTCTGTGACTTCAAGGCTAGCCTGGTCTTCATAGTGAGTTCCAAGTCTGCTAGGGCTACAGAGAGACCCTGTCTCAAAAAGACCATAAAAAAAAGAAAAAAATTTTTTTAAAAAGTAAGTTCTACATGAGTATGGTGGCTCACACCTCTAATGTAAGTTCTACATGGGTATGGTGGCTCACACCTCTAATGTAAGTTCTAGATGGGTGTGGTGGCTCACACCTCTAATGTAAGTTCTAGATGGGTGTGGTGGCTCACACCTCTAATGTAAGTTCTAGATGGGTGTGGTGGCTCACACCTCTAATGTAAGTTCTAGATGGGCGTGGTGGCTCACACCTCTAATGTAAGTTCTAGGTGGGTGTGGTGGCTCACACCTCTAATGTAAGTTCTAGGTGGGTGTGGTGGCTCACACCTCCAATGTAAGTTCTAGATGGGCATGGTGGCTCACACCTCTAATGTAAGTTCTAGGTGGGCGTGGTGGCTCATACCTCTAATGTAAGTTCTAGATGGGCATGGTGGCTCACACCTCTAATGTAAGTTCTAGGTGGGTGTGGTGGCTCACACCTCTAATGTAAGTTCTAGATGGGTGTGGTGGCTCATACCTCTAATGTAAGTTCTATATGGGTGTGGTGGCTCACACCTCTAATGTAAGTTCTACATGGGTGTGGTGGCTCACACCTCTAATGTAAGTTCTAGATGGGCGTGGTGGCTCACACCTCTAATGTAAGTTCTACGTGGGTGTGGTGGCTCACACCTCTAATGTAAGTTCTAGATTGGTTTGGTGGCTCACACCTCTAATGTAAGTTCTAGATGGGTGTGGTGGCTCACACCTCTATAATGTAAGTTCTACATGGGTGCGGTGGCTCACACCCCTAATGAAGGCTCTACATGGGTGTGGTGGCTCACACCTCTAATGTAAGTTCATGTTACATGGGCGTGGTGGCTCACACCTCTAATGTAAGTTCTAGATGGGTGTGGTGGCTCACACCTCTAATGTAAGCTCTAGGTGGGCATGGTGGCTCACACCTCTAGTCTCAGCACTTGGGAGGCTGACGCAAAAGGATCATAAGTTATTGGCCAACCTGGGGTACAAAGCAAGCTCCAGACTAACTTGAACTCAGAGTGCAACTCTGTCTCAAAAAAGAAAAATAGCCAGAGCCAGGCGTGGTGGCGCACACCTTTAATTCTAGCACTTGGGAGGCAGAGGCAGGCGGATCTTTGTGAGTTCAAGGCCAGCCTGATATACAGAGTGAGTTCCAGGCCAGCTGGGGCTACAGGGAGATCCTGTCTCGAAAAGATAAAAAAATAAATAAATAAATAAATAAAATAAAATAAAAGGGTGGTGTGGGTTAAGGGAGCTAAAGAGATAGCTTATCAGTTAAGAGTACATTTTTTTGGGGGGCTGGAGAGATGGCCTAGCGGTTAAGAGCGCCGACCGCTCTTACAGAGGACCCGGGTTCGATCCCCAGCACCCACATGGCGGCTGAGAACCGTCTGAAGCTCCAATTCCAGGAGAACTCCAGTTCCAGGGGAATCCGAGACCCTCTTCTGAACTCCGCGGCATTGCACGACACGGGTGCACAGACTTGCATGCAGACAGTACATTCATACACATACAGAAATAAAAAAAAAATAATAATAAAAAAGTACATTTTTTAAATTTTATTTTATTTTACATGTATGAGTATATTTGAGTATATTGCCTGCACCCATGTTGTACAATGCCTAGGAAAGTCAGAAGAGAGTGTTGGATTCCCCTAGAACTGGAGTCATGGATGGTTGTTAGCTGCCATGTGGGTGCTAGAAATTGAATTGGGGTCCTCTGTAGAAGTAGCCAGTACTCTTAACTGTTGAGCCGTCTCTCCAGCCCTTTTTTTTTCTTTGCCAGCCTTTTTGAGATAAGCTCTCCCTGTCGCCCCAGCTGGCCTTGAAATCACACAGATCCCAAGTGCTGGGCTTAAAGATGAGTATTACCACACCCAGCTCAAAAGTATATACTACTCATGGGGCTGGAGAGATGGCCTAGCAGTTAAGAGCACCGACTGCTCTTGCAGAGGACCCAGGTTCGATCCCCAGCACCCACATGGCAGCTGAAAACCGTCTTTAACTCCAGTTCCAGGGGAATCCGATACCCTCTTCTGACCTCCGCGGCTTTGCACGACACGGATGCACAAACCTACATGCAGACAGCACATTCATACACATACAAAAATAAATATAAATAAATAAATAAATAAATAAATAGAGTATATACTACTCATGTTGGGCATGGTAGTGCACATCTTTAATCACAGCACTCTTTAATCCCAGCATTCAGGAGGCAGAGGCAGACAGATCTCTGTAAGATGGAGGCCAGCCTGGTCTACATAGCGAGCTCCAGGCCAACTGGGACTAAAGGGAGACCCTGTCTCAAAAAAAAAAAGGATATATTACTCTTGCAGAAACCCTGGTTTGGTTCTCAACACCCACATCAAGTAGCTCACAACTGTCTGTAACTCCAGCTCTGAGGGGATCCAATACCTCTAGCCTCTGCATTGCTCAAGTGTACATACATACCCATACATACCCATACATACATACCCATACACAAGCAGACACACATATAATTTAAAATAAAATAAATCTTGCTTGGTGTGATAATGCATGCCTTTAATCCTGTTACTTGGGAAACAGAGGCTGTGGATCTCTGTAAGTTCAAGGCCAGCCTGGTCTGTGTAGTTCCAGGTCAGCCGGAGCTACAGGGAGACCCTGTCTCATAAAGACAAAAGAAAAAAAAGAAGGTGCCAGCGAGATGGCTTACTGGGTGAGGGAGCTTGTTGCCAAGCCTGATGACCTCAGTTGAATCCCTGGAACCCTTATGGTAAAAGGAGAGAATGGACTTCACAAATTGTCCTTTGATCTCCACACATGTGCCATGGCAGTCACACACACACACTAAATAGATCAGTTCATTGAAAAACAAAAACAAAGGGCTGGAAAGATGGTTCATGGGTTAAGAGCACTGACTTCTCTTGCAGAGGACCTGGGTTTGATTCCCAGCACCCACAATGGTAGCTAACAACCATTGGTAACCATCGGTAATACAGTTCAGGGGATCCAACACCCTCTTCTAATCCTCGCAGGCACTGCATGACACGGATGCTCTTATATACATGCAGGCAATATACTCATACATTAAAAAATAAAATAAGGGCTGGAAAGATGGCTCAGTGGTTAAGAGCACTTATTGTTCTTGCAGAGGACCCAGGTTCGATTTACAGCACCCACATGGAGGCTAAGAACCATCTTTAGTACCAGGCATGGTGGTGCACGCCTTTAATCCCAGCACTTGAGAGGCAGAGGCAGGCAGATCTCTGTGAGTTCAAGGCCAGCCTGGTCTACAGAGTGAGCTCCAGGCCAGCTGGGACTAAAAGGAGACCCTGTCTCAAAAATGCAAGGAAAATAAAAAAGTAAAACATTTAAAAAAACAAGGTGAGAAAAAGAGCCAGTTGGATATGGTTTCATGGCTCATCAGGTACAGGGCCCTGCTTTCAGGCCTGACCACCTGAGTTCAGTCCCTGGGATATACATGGTAGAAGGAGGGAAACAACTCCCACTTGTTCTCTGATCTCCATTCATGTACTGTGATATTTGCATATATGCATACACAGCAAAATTAATAAATAGATATAAATACAAATTTGTGGTTGGAGAGATGGTTTAGAGGTTAAGAGCACTGTATGCTCTTCTGGAGGTCTTAGGTTTAGTTCCTAGCACCCACATGGTAGCTAACAACCCTCTATAACTCCAGTTCCAGGGGATGCCCTTTCCTGGCCTCCATAGATATTGCATGCACATGTGCACTTACATGCATGCAGGCAAAACATTCATACACATAACATAAAAATTAATTAATTGCCAGGTGTGGTAGTGTATACCTTTATTCCCAGCACTTGGGAGGCAAAGACAGGTGGATCTCTGTGAGTTCAAGGCCAGCCTGGTCTACATAGTGCGTTCCAGGTCAGCTGGAGCTACAGGGAGACCCTGTCTCAAAAATACCAAAATTAATTAATTAAAATTTTAAAATCCAAAATAGGGGCTGGTGAGATGGCTCAGTGGGTAAGGATTCTTGCCACCAGTCTGATGGTCTGAGTTTCATCCCGAATCCTTCATGATAGGAGAGAACTGATCCCCGTAAGTTGTCCTTTGAATTCTACATGAACACTATTGTATGTGCATGCCCACATGTATACAGTAAATAAATGTAAATTATTAAAACTATTATACAATAACTACCAGCTGGGAAAAAAAAAGACTGTGACACACACACATGTAATATCAGCACTTAGGTGGCAGAGGCAAGAGAATCTTCCATCAAAGTCCCTCGTTGGGTTGAAACCAGCCTAGGCTACAGAGACCCTGTCTCAAAAAAAGAAAAGAAATAATTAAAAAGACCCAGGGGCGGTGGTACACACCTAATCCCAACATTTGGGAGGTGGTATTCAAGGTCATCCTCTAGTACAGACCAAGCTGAAGGCCAGCTTGGGCTATGTGAGAGTCTGTAAGTAAAAATTTTAAAGTCAAACTAAAAGCAGCTCTCAAGCCCCTTCTCTGCGTCAGCTGACTAGGGAGATGCGTGGGTGAAGACTTTAACTTTGTTTTTTTTGTTTTTTTTGGAGGCAAGGTTTCCCTATAGCCCCAGCTGGCCTGGTCACTGTGTAGACCAGGCTGGCCTTAAGACTTTAATTTTTTTTTTTTTTACATTTTCTTTAATTTATTTTTGTATGTGTATGAATGTACTGTCTGCATGTAGGTCTGTGCACCCGTGTCGTGCAATGCCGCGGAGGTCAGAAGAGGGTCTCGGATTCCCCTGGAACTGGAGTTCTCCTGGAATTGGAGTTACAGACGGTTTTCAGCCGCCATGTGGGTGCTGGGGATCGAACCCGG
>VZQC01008386.1:3205579-3234244 GCA_009823505.1 Rhizomys pruinosus
AAAAAAAAAAAAAGTCCCCCTCACAAAAGATGCCCCCCCCCCAAAAAAAAAGGAAAATGTAAGAAACATTAGGATTGCATACAGTGAGTGCATGGCCAGGTACTCTATTGAGTCCAATAACTAACATGTTCCTTTCCATCTTTGTCACACAGGAGTGGGTCATTAGCTCCTTTCCTTGAGCCTCACCAAAGGTTTATTTTTCTTCCTTTTGTTCCTCTCACTGTCTCTTCTAAGCTACTTGGCATATCGAAACTTCATGATTGACACTTACCGACTAAATCCCCAGGAGTATCTAACTTCCACTGCCTGCCGTAGGAATTTGGCTGGTGACGTCTGTGCTATCATGAGGTGGGTCTTGCAGCTGAGGAGGGTATTCAAGGATGTCTGCCTGTGTGAGGATGTCTGTTCTTGTATGTCTTAGCAGAATTAGAGATACCTTTGAGGAGCAGGCAGGAGGAAACACCTCTAGAAAAAGGCCACAGAACAGGTTTGGGGATGAATGGCCTGAGGGGTTGGAAATACGGAGTAAAGGCAAAGAGGGCTCTTTAGCTGCAAGACAGGGCACTGGCTTTGCTAGCCATCCAGGAAGAGAAGTCTGCTGGGATAGCCATGGTGTGGAGTCTAGCCTGGAGGTGTGTATTTGGTGACACTGCTATTTAGGTGGTGCGTGAGTGATAAGAGGGGAGGATTTACGCCCTGGTCCTCCTCCTCTCTGGCTAATCCCTGTAACCCTGACTCTGCCTCTCTCACAGGGTCCATGCCTTCCTAGAGCAGTGGGGTCTTATTAACTACCAGGTGGATGCTGAGAGTCGACCAACCCCAATGGGGCCTCCACCCACTTCTCATTTCCACGTCTTGGCAGACACACCTTCAGGACTGGTTCCTCTTCAGCCCAAGACCCCACAGGTAGGGTGAGGGGCTGTGGGGACAAGGCTGGGTGGGTAAGAATGGGCTTCTTTGGACTTTTTCTTTTTTTTCTTTTTTCGGGGGGTGGTGGTGGTGGTTTGGGAATGTGGTAAGGCTTCTTCCTTTCCCATGGGTTGGAAAGGGCCACAGGAATCAACCCATGTATTTAGCACCTTCATTCAGCCTAAGGCTGTGAGGACTTGCTGAGAGAGAAAAGTTCCTTATCCCCAGGAAAGACAGCCTAATGTAGGAGAGGAAGCAGACAGAAAAGAATGGCTTAAAATTAACTTGTGTGAACTTTTTAAACTTTGTCATGTTTCCCACTTTTTTTTTTCATTTTTTTGCCTCATAATTATTAACACTTTCATTTTTTCCATTTCCATTTCATACATTATTTTAAAAGTTAGAGAATAAAGTTATGTGACTTGCACAAGGGCACATATGACTGAATGTAGGCTTAGAACTTTATTGTCCAGCTCCTGAGAATCTGTAAAGATATATGTGAATACAAGTGTCTCTCATGCCCACTACATGTCTGATTAATCATGGGGCAGCATGGAACAGTGGCGTGAGTGCTCCCAGAGCTCGTGGGCTGCCCAGCGTTTGGTCTTCAGGCCTCCAAGGCCTTGGCCTGCCATTTCCTGCCCAGCTTCCATGACGCCAAGCTCTGTCCCCCAGGGCCGCCAGGTTGATGCTGATACCAAGGCTGGGCGGAAGGGCAAAGAGCTGGATGACCTGGTGCCAGAGCCGGCTAAGGGCAAGCCAGAGCTGGTAGGTGGGGTGCAGACCCCGCTGGGCTGCTTATTTGCCCCTTCACTGGGGGGCCCCTGCCTGGGAAAAGAGATGTGAGAGCAGAGGAGCTGCAGCAGTAAGGGAGGAAGTCCCGCCCAGGCCGTGCCTGCACCGCACCGGGAGGAAAGCTCCTTCGGTCTGTTTTCTCTCTCTTGTCTGCCTCTTGCTCCTGATGGCCACTTGTACTCACCTCTTTCCTTTCCCTCCACAAATAGCAGAGTACTGCTTCACAACAAATGCTCAACTTTCCTGACAAAGGCAAAGAGAAACCAACAGACATGCAGAACTTTGGACTGCGCACAGACATGTACACGAAGAAGAATGTCCCCTCCAAGGTGTGGAGTGCAGCCAGTCTGGGGTGGGGAGCCTTCCACTGTACAGACTCCTCTGTCCTGACTCACCCATGCTTCTCCTGCAGAGCAAAGCCGCGGCCAGTGCCACCCGAGAATGGACGGAACAGGAGACCCTGCTGCTCCTGGAGGTAATCGAGACAGAGCGAGGAGAGCTGTGAAAACAGAGGTGGCCGGGGTACCAGCTGCCCTCCTAGTGGGGAGCTCATGGAGTCTGGCATGGGCAGAGCGTAGTCTTGCCCTACCACTTCTCTTCCTGATGCCTGTCACACCTGTCACAGGGATTTGGGCCATTTCCTAATTCCATATCCTTTCTTAGTGCTACTTGGAGATCCCCCTTGGATCCAGCAGAGTACTCAAATACCAGAACACAGAGAGCTTTAAAGCCAGCTGCCCTTAGTAGGATGGGGGGAGTTGACCTTCAAGGAAAGTAAGTGGCTAAGTAAGCAGAGTTGTGTCTCCACCACTACCACCAGGCCCTGGAAATGTACAAGGATGACTGGAACAAAGTATCTGAACATGTGGGAAGCCGCACGCAGGATGAATGCATCTTGCATTTTCTTCGCCTTCCCATTGAAGACCCGTACCTGGAGGACTCAGAGGCCTCCCTAGGCCCCCTGGCCTACCAGCCCATCCCCTTCAGTCAGTCGGGCAACCCTGTTATGAGTACTGTTGCCTTCCTGGCCTCTGTCGTCGATCCCCGAGTCGCCTCTGCTGCTGCGAAGTCAGCCCTAGGTAATTGGGGGGTCTCGGCCTTCTTAGTGTGCTTTTGAAAGGCTGGATACTCAGACTGTGAAACCTCAAATTTGGCTGCCCTGCCAGCCTTGTCTGTTGCTGCCTCACTCAGCTCAGGTACCTGTCTAGGCTACATGCTGGTCTTAGAGGAAGAGATGGGCTTATGAGGAAGTTTTCACAAGGATAACTGGAACTGCTCACCTCCTCTGTCCCTGCTTCATCCACTCTTGGTCTTGCAGAAGAGTTCTCCAAAATGAAGGAAGAGGTGCCCACAGCCTTGGTGGAAGCCCATGTTCGGAAAGTGGAAGAAGCAGCCAAAGTCACAGGCAAGGCAGACCCGTCCTTCGGTCTGGAAAGCAGTGGTATTGCAGGAACCACCTCTGATGAGCCTGAGCGCATTGGTAAGGCTGGCAAGTCTCTAGAATTATTCTTATTCACCAGGAACCAGAGCCGGCTGGCCTCCCAGTGCTGCCCTGCCTTGTTTCTGCCCCATGTTGACATCAGTCACAGCACACGTGGGAGAGCTGCTGGGACTTAACTAGGGGACTTTGGCTCACTCTGGTCCTCTCCTTAAGGTTTCAGCCATTGGGAAAGGGTTATACAAATGAGACTCTATCAGACATTTCTCCTTTCTTTCCTTTCCTTTCCCCACGGGCCCAGAGGAGAGTGGGACTGATGAGGCACGGACAGAAGGCCAGGCAGCAGATGAAAAGAAGGAGCCCAAGGTATAGAGAGAATGAATGACCTGGAGCTGGGTGGGGCTGCTGGGTGCAGTTCTGTGGTGATGGAGAGTGATCTAGAGCCAAATCACCCCTGAAGTAAGAAGGGGAAAGTTGGGGCTAGAGAAGTGGTTCAGTGGGTAAGAGCACGAGGACATGAGTTTGAATCCTAGCACCTAGGTAAAAAAAAACTGGCCATTAGCAAAGTGTGGTAGTAGTGCATGCCTTTAATCCCCACCACTCAGGAGACAGAGGCTGGCGGATTGCTGTGAGTTCCAGGCAGCCTGTGATGGGCTACATACACAGTGAGACCTTGTCCCCCCAAACCAAAATAAACAAACAGCAACAACCAAACTGGGCAAAACTCAAAACTGCATCATTGCGCATACTGTAACCATCACTGTGCGTGTCTGTAACCGTCACTGGGCACGTCTGTAACCGTCACTGTGCATGTCTGTAACCGTCACTGTGCGTCTGTAACCGTCACTGGGCACGTCTGTAACCATCAGTGTGTGTGTCTGTAACCGTCACTGTGCACGTCTGTAACCCTCACTGTGCGTGTCTGTAACCGTCACTGGGCACGTCTGTAACCGTCACTGTGCGTCTGTAACCGTCACTGGGCATGTCTGTAACCCTCACTGTGCATGTCTGTAACCGTCACTGTGCGTCTGTAACCGTCACTGTGCGTGTCTGTAACCATCAGTGTGCGTGTCTGTAACCGTCACTGTGCGTCTGTAACCATTAGTGTACGTGTCTGTAACCGTCACCGTGCGCGTCTGTAACCATCAGTGTGCGTGTCTGTAACCGTCACCGTGCGTGTCTGTAACCATCAGTGTGCGTGTCTGTAACCGTCACTGTGCGTGTCTGTAACCATCAGTGTGTGTGTGTCTGTAACCGTCACTGTGCATGTCTGTAACCCTCACTGTGCGTGTCTGTAACCGTCACTGGGCATGTCTGTAACCCTCACTGTGTGTTGTCTGTAACCGTCACTGGGCATGTCTGTAACCGTCACTGGGCATCTGTAACCGTCACTGGGCATGTCTGTAACCCTCACTGTGCGTGTCTGTAACCGTCACTGTGCGTCTGTAACCGTCACCGTGCGTGTCTGTAACCGTCACCGTGCGTGTCTGTAGCCATCAGTGTGCGTGTCTGTAACCATCAGTGTGTGTGTCTGTAACCGTCACTGTGCACGTCTGTAACCCTCACTGTGCGTGTCTGTAACCGTCACTGGGCACGTCTGTAACCGTCACTGTGCGTCTGTAACCATCACTGGGCATGTCTGTAACCGTCACTGTGCGTCTGTAACCGTCACTGTGCGTGTCTGTAACCGTCACTGGGCGTGTCTGTAACCGTCACTGTGGTCTGTAACCGTCACTGTGCGTCTGTAACCATCAGTGTACGTGTCTGTAACCGTCACTGTGTGTGTCTGTAACCCTCAGTGTGCGTGTCTGTAACCATCAGTGTGCGTGTCTGTAACCATCACTGTGCGTCTGTAACCATCACTGTGCCTGTCTGTAACCGTCACTGTGCGTCTGTAACCGTCACTGTGCGTGTCTGTAACCATCACTGTGCGTCTGTAACCGTCACTGTGTGTCTGTAACCGTCACTGTGCGTGTCTGTAACCATCACTGTGCGTCTCTAACCGTCACTGTGTGTCTGTAACCGTCACTGTGCGTGTCTGTAACCGCCACTGTGCGTCTGTAACCGTCACTGTGCGTGTCTGTAACTGTCACTGTGCGTCTGTAACCGTCACTGTGCGTCTGTAACCGTCACTGTGCGTGTCTGTAACCGTCACTGGGCATGTCTGTAACCGTCACTGGGTGTGTCTGTAATTGTCAGTGTGCATGTCTGTAGCCCTCACTGTGCATGTCTGTAACCGTCACTGTGCGTCTGTAACTGTCACTGTGTGTCTGTAACCGTCACTGTGCATGTCTGTAACCATCAGTGTGCGTGTCTGTAACCCTCACTGTGCGTGTCTGTAACCGTCACTGTGCATCTGTAACCATCAGTGTGCGTATCTGTAACCATCAGTGTGCGTGTCTGTAACCCTCACTGTGCGTGTCTGTAACTGTCACTGTGCGTCTGTAACTGTCACTGTGCGTGTCTGTAACCGTCAGTGTGCGTGTCTGTAACCATCACTGTGCCTGTCTGTAACCGTCACTGTGCATCTGTAACCATCAGTGTGCGTATCTGTAACCATCAGTGTGCGTGTCTGTAACCCTCACTGTGCGTGTCTGTAACTGTCACTGTGCGTCTGTAACTGTCACTGTGCGTGTCTGTAACCGTCAGTGTGCGTGTCTGTAACCATCACTGTGCCTGTCTGTAACCGTCACTGTGCATCTGTAACCATCAGTGTGCGTGTCTGTGACTGTCACTGTGCATGTCTGTAACCGTCATTGTGCGTCTGTAACCATCACTGTGCGTGTCTGTAACCGTCACTGTGCGTGTCTGTAACCGTCACTGTGCGTGTCTGTAACCGTCACTGTGCGTGTCTGTAACCGTCACTGTGCCTGTCTGTAACCGTCACTGTGCGTGTCTGTAACCATCACTGTGCCTGTCTGTAACCATCACCTGGGTGGACAGAAGGCAGAGAGCAGTTGAGGCAGATCCCAAAGTTCTGTTCTGGCTTCAGCATGCGTGCATATGGGCATTCACACCCATACATGTGCATGAACAGTGCACACACACAGATCAATAAATAGGAAGGGCTCAAGCGAGTTCCCAGTTTGGGGCCTTGCATAAGTCCCAGTCACAGCATCCCCTGATGCCTTCCTTTCTTGTAATGGAACCACAGGAACCACGGGAAGGAGGAGGGGCTGTAGATGAAGAAGCAAAGGAGAAAACGAGTGAGGCTCCCAAGAAGGATGAAGAGAAAGGGAAAGAAGGTGACAGTGAGAAGGAGTCAGAGAAGAGTGATGGGGATCCAGTTGGTGAGCCCCCTATCCCAGAATGGTGACTTGGGGCACAAGAAAGAGATGAGAAGCTACGAAGCTAACTCAGCCTTTGTCCTGGCCCAGTTGATCCTGAGAAAGACAAGGAGCCGAAGGAGGGGCAGGAAGAAGTGCTAAAGGAAGTAGCGGAGTCCGAGGGGGAGAGGAAGACGAAGGTGGAGCGCGACATTGGTGAAGGCAACCTGTCCACGGCGGCTGCTGCTGCCCTGGCCGCTGCTGCCGTCAAAGCCAAGGTGAGGGCCATTGGGGAACCCAGATGAGAAGCTGCCACCACTCTAACCCCACTTCATGCGGAGGACACGCTTCCCTGATCATACCTTAAGCAGTGCTGGCCTGGTCCCTTTTTTTTTTTTTTAATTAATTAATTAATTTTTTTTTTTTTAACAAATCTAGACCCATGTTCCCGCCACATTCCCCCACCCCGCCAGAGCTCATGCATTCTGCCAAACATGCTTTCACATCTCTAGTCTTTCTAAATATTGTCCATGGGAAGTTGAATCGTTTTTGAGCAGAAGTTCATCTTTCAGTCAGTTCTTTGATGCAGTCTTTTTGTTGCTGTTGTTGTTGTTGTTTCCAAAATGCATTACGCCCAACTGCTTTGTACAAAAAACACAAAAAAAAATAACAACTAGGTAATTGGCACTGCATCCACAAATGAGGGATACCATTCGTCGTTTGTTTTTCTGGGACTGTGTTACTTCACTCAGCATGATGTCCTCTCGCTCCAGCCATTTTACTGCAAAGCTCGGGATGTCTTTCTTTTTTTTTTTTTTTTTTTTTTTGGTCTTTTCGGACAGGTCTCCCTGTAGCCCCAGCTGTCCTGGAAACTCACTCTGTAGAACCAGGCTGGCCTGGAACTGCACAGATCCGCCTGCCTCTGCCTCTCCAAGTGCTAGGATTAAAGGCGATGCGCCACCACGCCCGGCCGATGTCGTCTTTCTTTACTGCTGCACTAGAACTCCATTGTGTAGATGTACCCACTTTCTTCATTCACTTGTCAGTTGAGGGGCATTTAGGTTGGTTTCAGCTCCTTGCTATTGTGAAGAGAGCGCAATAAACATGGCCGTGCATGTATCTTTGTGGTGGCGTAAGTCTTGAGGGTACACTGCCCAGGAATGGTATGGCTGGTCGGGTGGCAAGTTCATTCCAAGTCTTCCAGGGTTCTCCACACTGCTTTCCATAGTGCTGTACGAGTTTACATTCCCACCAGCAGGGATGAGTGTTCCCCTTTCCCCACAACCTCTCCAGCACTTTGGTTCATTTGTTTTCTGATCTAGCCAGTCTTATTGGAGAAGATGATATCTTAGAGTGTTAATTTGCATTTCCTTATATGATTAGTGATGTTGACAGTTCTTGAGGTGTTTCTCAGACATCTCTAATTCCTCACTTGTGAAGTCTCTGTTCAGTTTCTTTGCTCCATCTATTGGGTGGTTTTCTTTTGTTTTCTTTTTTCTTTTGTTTTTTGAGTAGTTTATATATTCGAAATCCATGCTTTTTCAGATGTATTCTGCAGATGAAGGTTTTCCTCCCACTGTGTGGGATTTCTCTTCACTTCCTTGATTGTTTCTTTTGATTGTACAGAAGCTTTTGAGTTTTGATGAGGTCTCATTTGTCAATTGTTGACCTTAAATCTCTTGTGCAGCTGCTGTCTTATTTGGAAGTCTTTTCCTACGCCTATGTCTTGTAGTCTGCTGCCAACTTTTTCCTCTATCACCTTCAGAGTTTGGGGTTTTCCCGATTGAGGTCTTTAATCCATCTGGAGTTGACTTTTGTACAGGGTGAGAGGTAGGGGTTTAATTTCATTCTTCTACAAGTGGTGATCCAGTTTTGCCAACACCACTTGCTGAAGATGCTGTCTTTTCTCCATTGTGGTTTCTTGGCCCCCTTGTCAAATATGAGATGGCTGAAATTGTATGTGCTCAGATTTGGATCTTCGGTTTTGTTCCATTGGTCAACAGGTCTGTTTTTGTGCCAGTACCAGGCTGTTTTTATGACTATAGCCCTGTAGTATAGTTTAAAATCTGGTATAGAGATCCCTCCTGTGTAGCTCTTTTCACTCAGGATTGATTTGGCTATTCGGGGTCTTTTGTTTCTCCAAATGAATTTAAGAACTTTTGTTTCCAAGCCTGTGAAGAAACTCTTGGGGATTTTGATTGGGATTGCATTAAATCTATACAAGAGTTTTGGTAAAATGGACATTTTTACAATGTTAATTTTCCCAATCCATGAGCATGGGAGGTTTTTCCATCTTCTGAGGTCTTCTTCAATTTCTTTCTTTAAGGGTTTAAAATTTTTGTTGTAGAGGTCTTTGGTTAGGTTTGTTCCTAGGTATTTTATTGTTTTTGAGGCTATTGTGAGTGGGAAGGTCTCTTTGAATTCTTTCTCCAGTTGCTTGTTTTTGGTGTAAAGAAAGGCCATTGATTTTTTTAAGGTTGATTTTGTATCCTGGCCTGGTCCCTTTTTATTTTTATCCCGAGTCCGTCGTCTTGACTCTCCTTGCGCTGGCTCTGCTTCCATCCCTGTCACTTTTACTTTGTCTTGGCTCTGGCTCCTTTTTTCCCTCATGCTTTTTATTAAAAAAAAAATTAAGGTTAAGCCACCAGTCCTGGCCCCTTTAATTCTGGGACTCCAGAGGCAGAAGCAGGTGGATCTATGTGAGATCGAGTCCAGCCTGGTCTACATAGTGATTTCCAGGCCAGCTGGGGCTACAGGGAAATCCTGTCTAAAAAAGAAGGAAAGTTCTATTACTCTGGGCTGTAACCATAGCTGCTTCCTTTGCAGGCCGGCCAGCACCCATCCTGCCCTTTCTCCCCCACAGGCCGGCCAGCACCCATCCTGCCCTTTCTCCCCCACAGGCCGGCCAGCACCCATCCTGCACCCTCCCTGCAGCTGAGTCCTCCTACTAACAGGCTATCCCATACTTCTTTGCCTAGCACTTAGCTGCTGTTGAAGAGAGGAAGATCAAATCTTTGGTGGCCTTGCTGGTAGAGACCCAAATGAAAAAACTGGAGATCAAACTCCGCCATTTTGAGGAGCTGGAGACGATAATGGACCGGGAACGAGAAGCAGTGAGTAGCATCCCTTCAGAGAAGCAGGAACCTGGAGCCCAGCCTGGAGACTAGTTTAGAAATCGTGAGACTCACAAGGCTTCACAGCAAAGGGGAGTAGTGCTTGGGGAGTGAGCCCCAGAAAGTCAAGGCCAAGCAGCCTCATACATGAAGCCTAGAGACTGAGGTGAATTTGGGATAGGACAGATAAATATTGATCTAGTTTGTCTTTGAGAGGCTGTAAAAGGAAATAGAAGAGAGGGACCCTACCCTTAGAGAACTTACAAGTTTAGTTGGAGACTGTACCATGTTAGATATACAATATGGAGGCATTAGAAAGTTAATACTGAAAATATATGGAAATTTCAAATTAAGAGATTTTCTAGGGCTGAATATGGTGGTTCATGCCTTTAATCTCAGTACAGGAGGCAGAGGCAGGTAGAGCTCTGTGAATGTGAACCCAGCCTGGTCTACATAGCAGGTTCTAGGACAGCCAGGGCTACATAAAGAGACCTTTTCTCAAAAAAAGGAAGAAAAAAAGAAAGAAATATTTATGTGTATGAGTGTTTTTTTCTGCACATTATATGTTATATAGAGTTGTGAGCCAACCTGTGGATGCTGGGAACCAAACCCTATTCTCTGCCAGAGTACTAAGCAATCTTAATCACTGAACTATCTCTCTAGCACCCACATACTAATTAAAATTAAAATAACTCTTCATAATGAATTTCAGGACAGCTGGGGCTACTCAGGGAGACCCTGACTCAAAAAGACAAACCAAACAAACAAAAGCCCCAAGAAATGATAGAATAAAGCCAAAGCTTTAGAGCCAAGTGAATTAATCTGGGGTGGCTTCCTCAGAAGAGCAAGTTTCTAGCAAGTTTGAGTTGATAGGAAGTGGAAGCATTTTCCCAATCAAGGTAATGATAAAGTCAAAACTTTGGTCTTTTTTTTTTTTTTTTTTTTTTTTTTTTTCCAAAACTTTGGAACTGAACTGAGGCAGGACTATTACCAAGTTAATTCCAGTGCAGTAAGGAGCAATGTGGGCAGCCAGGAAACATGGATATATTAAGTGGTGGGGTCAGGAGGACAGAGGAAGCACGAGATTTAGACCTGGGGATCCACCTGCATGAGACAAAGCATCTTTCAGAAGAAAAAGCGGGAGGTATAGATTTGCCATAGGATCGTCCAGAATCTGGTAACAGTATCCCATTGGTACTGGCAGCTGGAGTATCAGAGGCAGCAGCTCCTGGCCGACCGACAAGCCTTCCATATGGAACAGCTCAAGTATGCGGAGATGAGGGCCCGGCAGCAGCACTTCCAACAGATGCACCAACAGCAGCAGCAGCCACCACCACCGCTACCCCCAGGCTCCCAGCCCATACCTCCCACAGGGGCTGCTGGGCCACCCACAGTCCACTGCCCAGCTGTGGCTCCAGCCTCAGTGGCTCCTGCAGGCAGTGGGGCCCCTCCTGGAAGCTTGGGCCCTTCTGAGCAGATCGGACAGGCAGGGTCAACTGCAGTGCCCCAGCAGCCACAGCCAGCTGGAGCCCCCCAGCCTGGGGCAGTCCCACCAGGGGTACCCCCCCCTGGACCCCATGGTGAGTATGAGTCCCAGAACATTTGTTAGTTAATAGAGACCCAGGAAAATGTCCTACTCCCCTTTGAAGGGGACACATGATGGGCCTGGAGGTGAGAGTTGGTTGTGGTTATGTCTGTGAACTAGCAGGACTGTCTCACCGAACTCAGAGCTCTAGAGTGTTATTCCAAGAATTTACCACTTTAGTGTCAGGAAAAGGGAAGACACACCAAGGAGTGGTTGGAGTGAAACCTGAGTAGTAAGCCATTTCTGACTTATAACCTTCCCTCTCTTCTCCTTATTCATAGGCCCCTCACCGTTCCCCAACCAACAAACTCCTCCCTCAATGATGCCAGGGGCAGTGCCAGGCAGCGGGCACCCAGGCGTGGCGGGTAATGCTCCTTTGGGTTTGCCTTTTGGCATGCCGCCTCCTCCTCCTCCTGCTCCATCCATCATCCCATTTGGTAGTCTAGCTGACTCCATCAGTATTAACCTTCCCCCTCCTCCTAACCTGCATGGGCATCACCACCATCTCCCGTTCGCCCCGGGCACTCTCCCCCCACCTAACCTGCCTGTGTCCATGGCGAACCCTCTACATCCTAACCTGCCGACGACCACCACCATGCCATCTTCCTTGCCTCTCGGGCCGGGGCTCGGATCCGCCGCAGCCCAGAGCCCTGCCATTGTGGCAGCTGTTCAGGGCAACCTCCTTCCCAGTGCCAGCCCACTGCCAGGTGAGAAGGGGCCAGGAGGGGAGAAGGGTGAGGGAGCGGGCTCCTCCTGGAAGGGGGGGAGGACAGGTGGGAAAGTGGTCAGATCCTAGAACTTCCACAATCCATTTTCAACAGTCTGATAAAATTAGAATACAGAGGGGCCTCTTTGGCTGTCTTCCATTTCCCAACTTGGCGCTGCCACCTCTGGGATGACGCTGGGGCCTTGCACTGTGGCTCATGGAGAAGTCCAGTGGCACAGAGGATCTCAGTTGTAAACTTGAAAACCAGCTATCTGTTTGCATGATGGTTGGCATCCCTTTGCTTGTTCCCATCACACTCAAATGCCCCGTTTAGAGTTCTTGGGGGCAGAAGGATGGTTTGGAGTATCCTTAGATTTTCCCAGTATCAGGTGGAAAGGGTGTTGGGATAGATGCTGTACACTGTGGGTACTTCATTCATCTACCCACCCACTGCATGCCGTGCCCACTTCTGGGGGGGGGGGTCTTGGGGCTGGATCCATCCCTCTGCTTGCTCCAGCTGATTTACCTTCTTTTTCTCCACAGACCCAGGCACCCCTCTGCCTCCAGATCCCACAGCTCCAAGCCCCGGCACAGTCACCCCTGTGCCCCCTCCACAGTGAGGAGCCAGCCAGCCATCTCTCCCTTCACTCCCCTCAGATATCATGGTTCCAGGAACAGTCCTCCCCCACTGGGACCCTCCCCCAGCCTGGAGAGTTCATCACTACGTAAGGAAAGCTCCTCCTGCCCCCCTCAGCCCCCACCATGCCCGGCAGAGGCTGTAGTTTTATATCCAGTTATTATTCACAGACTTCTGACTAAAAGATGTTTCTAATGTCTGGGAAAGGATAGGATGGGCAAAGGTGTTTATACAAGGTCCTGCTCTAACCCCTTCACAACTACTGCATTTTTTTATGAAAAAGCCCTTTGAAAGGAAGATTTTAAAAAGACACATTTGGAACTCACAAAAAACAACCAACTTTCACATTTGAGGGGGGAAGTATAGGTTTTAATAAAGAGGAATTCAGGTTTTGGGAGAACTCTGGGGACGGAGTAGGATACCAGCCGGTCTCCCTGAGCCCGTAGTAGTGCTGAGTCAGCCCCCCTCGCCCATGCCGCAGTCCATTCACGCTCCTTCGTCCTAGGCCACCCCAACTCAGCGTCCCTGTCACCTGCTTAGTTGATGTCAGTGCTTCTGTGTTTGGTGGGGAAATGGACTGGGGGGGGGGGTTCTGTGGTAGATAATAGAGGAAGAAAGGACAGTGGGGGCCATTCTTCCTCTTCCCTGTATCCCTGAGTGCCTACAAGGCATAAAAGAAGCTCTAAGCAGATGGGGAGTTGGAAGAACCTGAGATTTGGAAAAGCACTTAAGCACCTCCTTCTTATGACTCAGTGGAAACTCTCCTGACCTTTGCCCTTTCCCACCAAGCCTGATCCAATCTCACCTATAGCTAGGAGCTTCCCAAATGAGGACAGAGGTTTGGGCAGGGCAGCATGGCTCTGTATTCCAGCTCCTCCTCCTCCTCCTCCTCGTCCTCCTCCTCCTTCTCCTCCTCCTCGTCCTGACGTGGAGGCAGCTGGGATTCCCAGCTCCGGCTCCGGCTCCGCAGTTGTCGGTCCCTCCCGCCAGGCCTTTGTTTCTCATGTCGTGTGTCTTTCCTCTTCTGCATCTTGGCACCTTCCCTCTGTTCAAAGTTTCCTGTAAAATTATCTTTTTCTTCCTTTTTTTTTTTTTTTTTTTTATAAATTAATTTGCCTTCAGTTCTATCTTGTCGATGCCTCTGTGTTCTCTCACCCGTGGCTGTTAGGCACGGGGTCAGGCCAGAGGTGGCCTTCCTGGAATCCCTCACTGGATGCTCACCAGGGAGGGAGAGGCAATAGGAGGCCAGAGGCAGCCCAGCCATCCAGCCATTAGGACTGCACTTCACCTGCCCTGAAAATAGCTTTTAACATTTGGAAGTACATCCCCTTTCAGAAGTAGCAGTTGCATTCCTTCCCTTATTAGGGAGGAGACAGGCCTTCACCTGCATCTGATGTTATTGGCCCCCAGCCCTGCTACTATGCCCTGGCTTTAGCTCCAATAAATACCACAGGCTTTTCCACAAAAGGCCTTCAGTGCTTGGGATGGTGGGGGCCCAGTTTGAAGCTCTAGGGTTAGAAAATATAATCAGATACAGGACCAAACAAAAGGATGCCCCCTAGACACATACCCCCAAAAGATAGCTAGCTTTGTTCCTACAGGGATTTATGGC
This sequence comes from Rhizomys pruinosus, assembly GCA_009823505.1. Taxonomy (NCBI): domain Eukaryota; kingdom Metazoa; phylum Chordata; class Mammalia; order Rodentia; family Spalacidae; genus Rhizomys; species Rhizomys pruinosus. The sequence continues at coordinate 3,219,641 of VZQC01008386.1, forward strand.
TTCCTTCATTCCACAAAGGAGTAGCTATTCATAAATGAGGCCAGGTCCTAACTCTGGGTCATCAGCCTTAGGCTCTGTCTCAGAACAGAAATCTTTACCATCTCACCTTTTCCTCCTTCCCTCTGCTCAGGAAGAAAAGGACAACCAAATAGGGCAAAGAGAGCACATTTATTTGGTGAATGCTGACGGCAAACATCATCCAGAAGAGACCAGATGCAAATGGTGCTGTGATAAGGGAGCCTAGGAAGCCTCTGGGGACAGAGAAATCTCACACAGGGCCAGGCACAGGCTCAGGATATGGGGGTATCCTCAGCCATTCAGCACCATCCGGACAAGCTCTGTGGAGAGGAAAGGTGGAGTAAGGCAAGAAGGCTGGGGAGGGGTACACCATGGGCCAGGAGACTACACGCCATGAAGGCAGCATGAGGGGACATGCGCATGAGGGGACATGCCCGCAGCAACCAACCTTGGGGTCAGTGTGCAGAAAGGCCACCTGGAGTGACCAGTTCTCTCTGCCCCTGGCTCCCCTCCCATTAGCCGTTATTTCCCCCTCCCCCCTGACTCTGAGCAGCAAGAACACAGCAGAGGCAGAAAAATTCTCAACTACACTACAGCTACTGTCAGCCACTGGCAGAAGAGGACAGAGTTTTGGGTTAGGGTACCTCCAAGCTGTCCAGCAGAGGGATGAAGAAAGGACTGTTCGGTTATAGCAGAACAGGGCAGGCAGCCCAACCCCCCTTTGTCAACTCTCCATGCTCCAGGGCCAAAGGATCACTCTAAGGCAAGCCTGCTCTACTAACTGGTGAGAATTCCCAGACACCAGCACCCAAGACTCTGTAAGTCAAGCCTCAGAGACCATTCTAGGAGAGGAGGGACCATACCCCCAAGCTGCCTTCCTCTTTAAGGAATCCCTCCCCTCCCTAGCCAGCACCATGCAGAAACATGCCAGAAGAAAGCCAGATGGTAGTAGGGTCAGGGCAGGGGCGAGAGCACAAGTTGGGAAGAAAAAGACACCAGGAAGATCAACTAGAGGAGAGGCTTGGAGGAGCCGTACCCGCCCCATGGGCCCGTCACCCCGACAGGATATGCCTCACAAACGCTGCAGGAAGGAAGAGACATTAATGGTGAAGACAAGACACATGGGATGAGGGGCTGAGGTGGTAGGGTCAGACATTCTGTTTACTCTCCACTCCTTTCCCACCCTTCATGCCCCATCACCCCTCCCTCTACTGTTGTCTCCAGCCTCCCCGTCCCAGGATGAGCTGGACCTGCCCCTTGCCCTCGCGGCTCTGCCCCTTGCCCTCGCGGCTCTGCCCCTTGCCCTCGCGGCTCTGCCCCTTGCCCTCACGGCTCCTAGTGCTCTCCTTCACAGGCCCGAGATGAGCGCTCCTCCTCAAAGGCCCTTTACCTTCATAGTTGATGCAGCCATTGCTGTCCTCGTGCCCTGCCACCAGCATCTCCACTTCTTCCTCTGTCATTTTTTCACCTGCAGAAGAAAGGACATTTTTAGAACAGGGTGACAGGTAAGGTATATCAAGGTGGCCCACCTTAGCTCCAGAAAAAAAAAGGACACAGAGCCTTACCCAGTGTCACAAGGACATGGCGGATTTCAGCGCCCATGACGGTACCATTCCCTTCCTTGTCAAACACCCGAAGGCCTTCAACATAATCTTCATAGGTTCCCTGGTCCTTGTTCTTGGCCACAGTCTGTAGCATGGGCAGGAAGTGCTCAAAGTCCAGCACTTTCACATTCATCTCTGCCATAGGGGACAGACCAGAGAAATCAAACAAGTTCTCAGGGCAAGACTGTGGGGAACACAAATGAACAGATGACTCTGGCCCAAAGAGGGGAAGTCTGTAAGATTGGCTAATCACACCAAGACTTGCTTGAGCCCCATGGGACCTCTTTAGATAAAGGGATGCTCTTAGCTGAAGAACTGCAGACCCAGTGCTACACTAGGTTATTCTTAAGGATGCTCACCATCACTCTTGGGGTTCCCCAGCACCTTAAGCACCTCGGCGTTGGTAGGGTTCTGGCCCAGGGCCCTCATCACATCTCCACACTGGCTGTACAGGATCTTGCCATCACCTGTTCGGTCAAACAGCTGGAAGGCCTCCTTGAATTCTAAGGGGTCAGATGAACAGTGATGCTGGGGGTTAACCCAGTTCTTACCCTGCCAGGTTAACAATAATGCTGGGGGTTAACCCCGTTCTTACCCTGTCAGAATTCTGCTAATTCAACGCTAATCATGCTGCAGAAACCAGATCTCTGCCCTCCTGTACACCCAAGACTGCTAGTAGGGATCCATTTCTCCCAACTCAAATGTCCCACATAAAGACAAGTCTTCTGACCAGAATGGTGCTGCTAATTTACATGTCCCTCTCAGCCTGCCCCAGGCACCACCACTTAGGGCAGGAATTTGCCACCACCCAGTCTAGGTCCTGTCCATATAAGGAAGTAGGAGCAACGGCCAGGGACTCTAGGGTCATTCTACCCTCCCACTTCCCACCCTTCCCCTACAAAGAGACCTTCCAGGGGGTGGAGCTAAGTCACATCCTTAGCAAACTCCTCCCCAGTCCCTCTTCACAAAATACCAAGTTATTGCTCTTTACAATAGTCACAGTTCCAAGGTGAAGGAGGGGGACAGTTATCTCAGGAGAAGAGGCTGATTAAGGGTACAGAGAAGCACAGGCAGCTTATCACGCCCTCTGCAAGCCCCACACACAACAGGCATTAAGTGAACAATGTTTCACGAACCCACACCACCTAAAACTCACCCAGTGCTTGGGGCTCAGATCTAGAGTGGAAGGGGAAGGAAGAAGAGAATGAGAAAAGAAATGAAGGGTCCGGAAATGGGGGCGAAGAAATCCAGGCACTCTCCTAGGAATGCTGGAAACATGACAGGTTGGGGTTAGAGAGTAGGTGCTAGAGGCGGATGTCCCTCTCGTTAAGGGTGACCTCGGATGCGGGGTCAGAGACGGCCTACCTGCGGTCTGATCCTCGGTGAAGTCACACTGCTCAGAGAAGAAGGGAGTGGTCAGCACCTCAAGCTACGGGCTCGCTTCCCGGGACAGCGCCCTAGTCCTTCCAACCCCACCTCCACCCTTCCAGACCCTTGCTTCCCTTCGCCCGCTTCCACTGCCTCCTCTCCCCTGCCCGTGGCTTCCCTCTTGGCCCCCAAACCCCGCTCATCTCCCGAGCCCTGGAGCCCACCATCTTGACTGCTCAGCTCTGCGGAACCTTTTCCTGCAGTAATGGCTCCGACCAGGGGCCCAACCCAGGTCTTAGTACGCCCCGTGACGTCACTGTCGGCGGTGTCGGCCAATGGGGCACCAGCCTGGGCTCACGCGGACAGCGGCGCAGGGTTAAGGTGGGGAGGCGGCTGCTCCCTGCAGGCCCGGAACGGAGCTGGGACCTGGGCGAAAGCTGGGAGCCGCCCCTGAGAGCAGCTCGAGGGCTGCGCTCCGGCCTCGGAGAGGGGTCTTCTCTTCCCTCCCTCCCTCGCCTGCTCTCTCCCACCCCTCGCGTTCTCTAAAGAAACCAGGCGGAGACCAAGGCAGGAACGGCGTCTTTATTTCACACACTAGGGCCGCCTGGTGGCAGGAACGTGCTTCCAGCTGCGCGGGAGGCGGGGCCGGATGCCGGCCTCCCGGGCTGCGGGGACGGAAAGTGGGGAGCCCGCGCGCGCCGGGCGGACGGACCTGCCCCTCCAGGCAACAGGGGCTGGAAGGCCCGCCCGTGCGGCTCAGACGCTGAGGATGTGCTTCAGGAAAGCTACGCAGGAAGGAAAGAGGGCTTCAGAAGAGACCTCGGATAACCACCGGACTGTAGGTAACCGAGGTGCCCACCCTCCGCGGCAACCGTCCTCCGCCCCGCCACTGCCGCCTCGGCCCCTCACCTTCATAGTTGATGCAGCCGTTGCTGTCCTCATGCCCTGCCAGAACCGTCTCCACCTCTTCCTCGGTCATCTTCTCTCCTGAGCCCCAAACACAGTGTTGGCGACCCGTCTCCCCTTCCTCACCAGCCCAAGCCACGCTTTGGGGTGGCACCTCCTGCCACCCTCTCTTTTGCTTTCCATAGCTCCGTTAACCGTGCTTTTGGAACTGGTGAAAGCTTCCACAAAACAAGGAAACCAGCCGAGAGGGCTGAGACTTGTATGGGGTCAGAGCACAAAGGGACTTCCAAAGGGGAACATGGGGCACCCAGCTCATTCCTTGCCCCTGGTCCTCTCCCTCTTGCTGGACACTTTAGCTTCTGGAGGAGCAAGTCCCTCAGATTCTGCTACCACGATGCTGACCTCGGGCTCCTGCCCATGACCGCAGGACAGTAATCTCATGCCTGCCTCACAAGCTTCTTTCTGTCTACCCTCTTCGCTTCACCCCACAGTTCTCGTTACTGTCTCACCCAAGGTTGTGAGAACGTGTCTCAGCTCTGCGCCCATGACTTTGCCATTTCCTTCTTTATCAAATACTCGAAGCCCCTCCAGATAGTCCTCGTATGTGCCTTGGTCCCGGTTCTTGGCCACTGCCTGGAGCATGGGCAGGAAGGTCTCAAAATCCACACGACGGGACTTAAGCTCTGGAGATTAGAATGAGGTGAGAGAGGTCAATGAGGTACCACCTAGGACCCAGCCTGCATCCATCACTACTGTATTGACCTTCACACCCCCCTTCCGAATTAGGATATTTTCTCCCCTGTGTTTGATGGGTTTGGAAGTCCAGAGATCCAGCCCATTATCTTTGTCACTAATGTTTTACCATTAAAAACACCTTGTTGCCAGTGACACAGATCTCTAATCACAGATATTAGGCAAGTTCCAGGCCAACCTGGGCAACTTAGTGAGGCCCTGTCTCAAAAGAAAACCATACAGGGACTGAGGATGTAATGCAGTGATAGGATACACTCAAAAACAGAAAGAAAGAAATGTGAGGGCTAGGGCTAGTGAGACAGGCCTGTGATCCCGGCTTGCCAAGCTGAGGGAGGGGAGTCACAAGTACAAGGGCTGCCTGGGCTGCCAGAGGCCAACCTGGGTACCTTAATGAGAACCTGTTTCAAAGAGTAAAAAGTATACCTTTAATCTCAGCACTTGGGGGACAGAGGCAGGTGCATCTCAAGGCTGGCCTGGTATACATCGAGAGTTTCAGGTCAGCAAGGGCCACATATTTAAGACCTTGTCTCAAAACAAAAAAAAGTACGATAGAGATATAGGTCAGTGATAGAGGGCTTGCTTAGCTTGCACAAAGCCCTGGGTTTAATCCCTAATACTACATAAACTGGCCCGGTGACACATGCCTGTAACCTAGCACTAGGGAGGTGGAGGCTGGAGGATCTGAATTCAAGGTTATTCTCAGTCTGTTACAAAAGACTCTGATGGGGGGTGGGGGTGAGAATGAATATATAACTGAGGGCTAGAAATGGTGCAGTGCTTGCCTAGCATGCACAGCCCTGTATCCATCTCCAACACCAAGAAGAAGCAAACTCAAAACCTCATTTCCAAGTCTCCTCTCACCATCACTCTTGGGGTTTCCCAGGACCTTGAGCACCTCGGCGTTGGTAGGGTTCTGGCCTAGGGCCCTCATCACATCCCCACACTGGCTGTACAGGATCTTGCCATCACCTACTCGGTCAAACAGCTCAAAGGCCTCTTTAAACTCTGAGATATAAGAAGTTAATGTTCAGGGATTCCCATCACCTCCAGACAAAAGAGAGGCTCAGAAACTATGTGGTAGAGCAGGGCAAAACAAGGGAGGACAGAGGGCAGGTGTGGGAGATTTCAAGGTCGGGACTAAGGGCAGCAAGGACTCTGACAAGGGCTTGTGATTGGACAGTGGGACTTAGGGACTGAGAGTCTCCTCACCCTCCAGCTGGTCCTTGTTAAATTCGATCTGTAGAAGAAAAGAGCAGGTGAGGAGATGACAGGGCTTGTTGAAACCCTCTCCAGCAGTCCTCCAAACAACTGGCAGCCACTGCTGGGGAGGGGCCCAAGGGGACCAGGCTGGGAGTCTAGCCACCTCAGTCCCATTCCCAGCCTGGGCCTTGGGAGAATCCCAAGGGGAGGAATTATAGGGGGGAGGATTTCCTGGGAACAGGGTTAATCCCATGCCACCTGTTCCCCTCCCTCTACAGCCCTGAGTCCTGCATCCCTCACATAACTGGGGGCTGAACAAAGGCTAAATTTACCCCTGCCCCCAGCTGTGATTGTCTAACAAGCCTGTCCTCATCAGCCTCCTCTCCTGAGGTTCATAGCTGTAGCCTTTTGAGTTGAACGGATAGCTAGGGGCAGGCAGCAACTTCTCCCTTCATCTTGAAATTGTCTGGCCTCAGAACTCAGACATTCCCCATCTTACAGTCCCTGCTTCCAGCAGAGGGTCCCATGAGTGTGTATCTGATAGGCACTCCTCACAGGTTAGAGGGAGAGAACAGCACAGACAGCAGTCATAAGCCTGGCTGCTTCCCAGTGAGGGACCACAGGGAAGGAACCCCAGGCTCATTCAGTGCCATTCATTCCCGACCTTCCACACACTCCCTAATCCCCTAAACTGTGTCTCATCATTGAGCCACCCCTTCCAAATTCTCACTTTCCCAGGACTCACCACCACTTTGGAGAGATCCACAGGGGGCTCCTGGGTTTTTGCAGGGGCCTGGGGGACAGCTGGCTCGGCCTTGGCCTTGGCTGGAGGGCCCCCTGCTGCAGGTTTAGCAGCAGGCTTAGAGGTCGTGGGCCCTGCTGCTTTCTTCACAGGAACATCTTTCTTGGGAGGCATGATGTCCGGTGGCCAGAGGACAAAGTGCCGATGGGGGCACCCATCTCTGTTTAAATAGGCAGGGAGTCTGGGATGTCAAGGGGCGGGGGCAGGGGCAGGGAGCCAGTTGGCAGGTGGCAAGAGTGAGGGAGAGAAGAGATCTGCCTGTCTGCCCTCACTCCCCTGGCCTCCTGTGGTGCAGGACTCCTGCCCTAAAGTTTTCTTCCCTCCCCAAAAGCTGATTAGAACACTGTTCCCTTTAGGAATAGGGAGAGGAAACAAGAGACTGCCCTAAACAGGGTGGAAACCTCCGGGTGAAGATAGGATTTTTGCCAGTGACACTGAGATAATGGTGAAGAAAACATACACAATAAAGCACGCATGAGCTTTAGACTAGAAGACGCAGGCAAAGGGGCATGTGGGGTGGGGAGGCGTGTTATAGGAGCCTAATGTGAAGTGGGAAAATTTTAAGTAGGGTCTGGAACAGAACTAGAAGGGGGAGGAGCAACCTTTCTCCTTCCTGCCCATCCCCATCATCTAATGGTCCTTAAACTGTAGTCCCTGGGCCCCCACCCAGACTAAAACTGAACTGTACACAGGGGAACATACGTTATCCATTGTCTCCTGTGCCTAGTACTGATTCTACTGATTCAGGGGTGCTCATGTGAACAAGGTTCGGGTTCAACACCTGCCTCCCATACTTTCGAAGAACCTTTTTCCACCAGCTACAGTCAAGTCAGACAAAAGAAAAGATGCTTGCTGAACCGGCAGGGACCCTCCCCACCCCCTTCCTGGTTGACACCTGGTGAAGGGGGGGCTCTGGGAGACAAAGGGCCCTGATTTTCTAATCCAGAAGGATGCAGCATCTCCTGTGGTTTTCATGGGAACTCATTCCCCCCATCGCCCCCAAATCAGGGCACGATAAAAACCTCAACTCCACTCACAAACCTTGCTGGAAACCCTGGCGAAGAGAAGGGGTGAGAGAGGAATGAATGCCTGGGAGCTAAGGGCTGGCTACTCTGTTCCTGGGGGAACAGAGAAGATTTAGGTAGCCTTCTGAGAAGGACGGCAGTGGTTCCGCTTAGGCCCTGGGGTTCAGGGAGTGATGCTGTCTTCCATTTGTAAAACGTCAGAATCTTATTACTGCAAATTGTCCCATTCTTGGAAAATAAGGAATCATTCTTCCACGGACAATACATCCGTTTCTCTCACATACCACCCCTAAGCCTTAAAGGAAAAAGGCCCTCCCCAACCCCGCCAAACTTACCCTGCCGATCCGTGGAAGGGGCGGGGGCGGGACACCAGGCAGCTCCAGGCCCGGAAGGGTTAACTCTGGAGGCCACGGAGCATGCCGGGAGACGTAGTCCATTGCGCGCTCACGGGAAAACCTTTCTCCCGCGGTGAGAGTTGGCTGGGGCTTCCTGCCTGCGGTGACAGTGACTCAGACTCAGGGCTCTGCACCTGTTCCGGAACCGAAAGACTGGAAGGGAATGAACCTTCCCCACCCTTGACCCTAGAGCCCTGCAGGCGCTCATGATCGCCCTTGGCCGGTCAGGGTGAGCTCCCCGAGTGGTGTGGGTGGTGCTGTTCTGCATCCGCTTGGGGAGAGCTCAGAACCTGGGTCCGCTGGAGGCTGCAGCAGGGCGGGAGCGCCCGGTGAAAGAACCGAGCCCGCCGAGCAGCTGTGTGGCTTGGGGCAGTAACTTTAAAAAAAAAGTTTTGAATTTTTTGACGCTTGATCTCAGCCGGAAGACTGAGAAGTGATAAAGTTTTAGTTTAGGGTTTTTTGCTTGTTTATGTTTTAGATAAGCTGAAGGCTGTAGTAAATGTTAAGGTTACAATGAAGTCGCGTCTGCTCTAGACTTCTGCAGCCGCTTATGCGCCACAGTGCGCTAAGGTAGTTCCCCGGGCTCAGACGACCCCTGGAAGTAAAGCCTGGGCTCTCCAGACCTCCACTTTTCAGCACTACTGCCCGGCCTGAAAGTGTCATTCCCCCTGGCGTTCACTAAAAGATCTGGATGCAGAAGGTAACCAGGCTCTCCAACCTGCCTTCGCTGGCAGATCAATAAATACTCTGGTGGGGAGCCTGTTACGTGCCAGAAAAAACTTGGAGTAGAAAACCCCAGCCCGGTATGCCAGACAGACGCAGGCAAACTCTGTAAGCAGTGAGGTTTCACTGGCTGGAGAAAACTCAGAAAAGTAGAAGAGGTTTGCACAGGTGCTGAGGTTATAGTTCAGTGGGTAGAGTGTTCACCGAGTACAAAGCCCTGGGTTCCATCTCCAGATCCAATAAGCTGGGCCTGGACCCTCAGGCCTGTAAACTCAGGAGTAGAAGCAGGAAAATTCAGATGCTTACGTTTGGTGACATAGAATGTTCCAGCCCAGGCCAGCCTGATTTTATGAGGTCCTGTCTCAGCAATCAGACAGGAGGCCAGGAGAGCGATGGAGAATGCGCCAGCACACCTGGCTCCTGTTTTGCTTTTCCTTTGGAGGCATAGTTTAACATCACTGAGGCTAGACTTTGAATTTGCTCCTTCTGCCTCTACCTCTACGCGCTAGAATGCTGACAACATTCCCGGTTTTACATTTTTGGGTTTTTTTTTTAATTTTTCTTAATTTATTTTTATTTTTATTTATTTATTTATTTATTTATTTATTTATTTATTTATTTATTTGGTCTTTTTGAGACAGGGTCTCCCTGTAGTCTCAGCTGTCCTGGAACTCACTCTGTAGACCAGGCTGGCCTTGAATTCACAAAGATCCGCCTGCCTCTGCCTCCCAAGTGCTAGGATTAAAGGCATGCGCCACCACGCCCGGCTTAATTAATTTATTTTTTATGTGTATGAATGTACTATCTGCATGTAGGTTTGTGCACCCGTGTCATGCAATGCCGCGGAGGTCAGAAGAGGGTGTCGGATTCCCCTGGAAGTGGAGTTAAAGACGGTTCTCAGCCGCCATGTGAATGCTGGGGATCGAACCCGGGTCCTCTGCAAGAGCAGTCGGTGCTCTTAACCGCTAGGCCATCTCTCCAGCCCGGTTTTACATTTTTGAAGAATCAGTAGGTGTGGAAAATATGGGAGAGTTGGGCTGGAGAGATGACCTAGCGGTTAAGAGCGCTGACCGCTCTTGCAGAGGACCTGGGTTCGATCCCCAGCACCCACATGGCGGCTGAGAACCGTCTGAAACTCCAATTCCAGGAGAACTCCAGTTCCAGGGGAATCCAGCACCCTCTTCTGACCTCCGCGGCATTGCACGACACGGGTGCACAAACCTGCATGCAAACAGTACATTCATACACATACAGAAATAAATAAAATTAAAAAAAAAAAGAAAAAACGGAAAATATGGGAGAGATGGGGCTGGAGAGATGGTAGCTCCAACAAAGGACCTGGGTTCAATTTCCAGCACCGACAACAACGGCCAGTAGGCCAGTAACTCCAGTTCCAGGTGAATCCAGCGCCCTCTTCTGGCCTCTGGAGGCACTTCAACATGCGATGCACTTACATAAATGCAGGCAAAATACTCATAAGATAAAAATAAAAAATCATAAAAGTTTAGAAAAGATGGGAGAGCAAGAAGGAAACATTAATAAGTTACAAGGCTGCTTTGAGAAGCAGTTCCTATTAGCTCATCGATTCTACTGAAGTTGATTTTTTGGGGAAGTATTAGGGTTTGGCCCCAGATCCTCGATGGAATTGTAGGCATGTACCATTATGCCAACTTTACTTTAATATAAATTTGAAGGGCAAACTTGCAAAGAAAAAAAGAATATGTTAAAGGCCTAATAGAGCCTTTAAAGGTGTATGATGGCACACACCTTTATTTATTTATTTATTTATTTATTTATTTATTTATTTATTTGGTCTTTTTGAGACAGGGTCTTCCTGTAGTCTCAGCTGTCCTGGAACTCACTCTGTAGACCAGGCTGGCCTTGAACTCACAAAGATCCGCCTGCCGCCGGGCGTGGTGGCGCACACCTTTAATCCTAGCACTTGGGAGGCTGAGGCAGGCGGATCTCTGTGAGAGATCACACCGTGGCACACGCCTTTAATCCTAGCACTCGGGAGGCAGAGACAGGTAAATCTCTGTGAGATTGAGGCCACCCTAGTCTACAGAGTGAGTTCTAGGCCAGTCTGGCCCTGCAGAGAGACTATCTCAAAAACAACCAAAAAAGAAAGACTGAAGATTTAGCTCAGTAGTAGAGCACTTGCAGGGGTAAGAATTAAGGAAAGAGACTGTCTTGGGCTTGGGACAGAATGCTTCCGTAGCATTTACAAGGCCCTAGACTCAAGCCCCCATTGGGTATGGTAGTACAAAGAATCCCAGCACTCAAGAGGTGGAGCTAGGAAGATTAGAAGTTCAGGATTAGCTTCAGCTTCATAGTGAATTTTAGTTCATGAGACTCTCTCAAAACAAATAGGAAGGAAAGAAAGGGAGGAAGGGAGGGAGGGAGGGAGGAGAGTAACAAAGCAAACAAGGTGGTACGTGTAATCCCAGCATTCAGGAAGTAGAGACAGGAAGAATAAGTATTAGAGGACAGCCTGGACTACAGTAGTGAGACTGAACAGCACCAAGTGGATCTGGAGCTATGGCTTAATGGAAAAAGCACTTTTCTACCATGCATGAGTTTCTACATTCAGTCTCTACCACAATCCAAAAATAGTTTTTGGCCGGGTGTGGTGGAGCACGGCTTTAATCCCAGCACTCAGGAGGCAGAGGCAGGTGGATGTCTGAGTTCAAGGCCAGCCTGGTCTACATAGTGAGCTCCAGGCCAACTAGCACTAAAGGGAGACCTTGTCTCAAAAAGACCAAAAATATATATAGTTTTTTATGTTTGTTTTACGTATATGAGTGTTTTGTTCCATATAAGTAACACCACATGCAGGCCAAGTGTATCAGGTTCCCTGGAACTGGAGCATGGACAGTTGTTAGCCATCATGTGGGTGCTGGGAACCCAACCTGGGTCCCCTACAAAAACAAACAGTGCTTCTTAACTGCTGAGCCATCTCTTCAGACCCCTGTTGGTGGTGGTTTGGTTTGGTTTGTTGTTGTTTTGAGACAGGGTTTCATGTGCCCCAAGCTGGCCTCTTAAGTTGCTATATAGTTGAGACCGACTTTGAATTAATTTTTAAAATTTTCTATGTATGTGTGTTTTGCCTGCTTTTCTGTACTATGTGTGCACTGTGAGGGTGCAATGCCTGAGGAGGTTAGAAGAGGGTGTTGGGAGTTATAGATGGTTGTTAACTGTCACATGAGTGCTGGAAACAAAACCCAGGTCCTCTGGAAGAGCAGCCAGTGCTCTTATCTGATGAGCCATCTCTCTAGCCCCAATCTTGAAATTTTGATTCATCTCCCAAGTGCTCACTTTGTTTCTTTTTATGTCTGTGAGTGTATTGCCTGCATGTTGTGTAAATGCACCTGTGTTATCCAAAGCCCATGGAGGCCAGAAGAGAGCATCGGTCCTCCTAGAACTGGAGTTACAGATGGTTGTTAGCCACCGTGAGGGTGGGAATCAAACCCGGGTCCTCTGTAAGAACAATCAATGCTTGTATAGACTTATATGAGATGCAAGGTATAAACAAAAATCAGCTTTAATAAGTAATGTAGTTTCCTGTCTGTAATGTTCTAAAGCAGAAGTCACAGAATTAGCTGTTCTTTCAAGTCTCCTGGGAGGTTTTTATGTCAACAAGCTTCCTGACTGTGTCCCCAAAGATTGCTGATTTAGGTCTGTGCTAGGTCCTGGGAATCTTTTTGTAATATATTTAACCTGCTGGAAAGCACAGAGAATAAACTACCAAATGCACACATCATTGGGTTAATAAATGGCAATGATTGCAAAATGTACAACCTAATTTGCTTCTGTTTTGTGCTGTGATGAACACCATGACCAAAAGCGATGTGGGAAGGTGCAGGGTTTGTTTCATCCTACAGGTTGCAGTCCATCACTGAGGGAAGGTGCAGGGTTTGTTTCATCCTACAGGTTGCAGTCCATCACTGAGGGAAGGTGCAGGGTTTGTTTCATCCTACAGGTTGCAGTCCATCACTGAGGGAAGGTGCAGGGTTTGTTTCATCCTACAGGTTGCAGTCCATCACTGAGGGAAGGTGCAGGGTTTGTTTCATCCTACAGGTTGCAGTCCATCATTGAGGGAAGCCAAGACAGGAGTTGGAAGCAGAAACCATGAAGGAATGCTTTCTGGCTTGCTCCCAGGCTCATGTTCAGCTACTGTTTTTTGTTTGTTTGTTTTGTTTTTTTGAGACAGGGTCTCCCTGTAGTCCCAGCTGTCCTGGAATTCACTATGTAAACCGGGCTAATCTCGATCTCACAGAGATCCACCTGCCTCTGCCTCCCAAGTGCTAGGACTAAAGGTGTGCGCCACCATGCCCGGCTGTCAGCCACCTTCCTTATCCATCCAGGTTCACCTGCTTAGGCGCTGGTAGTGCCCACAGTGGGCTTGGTCTTCCTATATCAATTAACAATCAAGAAAATGACCCACAAACATGCCCACAGGTCAATCTAATGGAGATAATTCTTTCATTTGAGGTTCCCCTTTCCCTAGGTTTGTGCCAGGTTTGATAGCTGAAGTTAACTGTGACATGTACATTGAAAAATATTAACACTTGGGCCAGGCATGGTGGCACATGCCTTTAATCCTTGCACTTGGGAGGCAGAGGCAAGCGGATCTCTGTGAGTTCAAAGCCAGCCTGGTCTACATAGTGAGCTCCAGGCCAGCTGGGACTAAAAGGGAGACCCTGTCTCAAAAAGAAAAAAAAAAAAGAAAAATATTAACAGTCAGGAAGCAGAGGCAGGTGAATCTCTGTGAGTTCAAGGCCAGTCTGATCTACATAGTGAGTTCCAGGCCAGCTGGGACTACAGGGAGATCCTGTCTCAAAAAAGACCAAAAAAAAAAAAAAATGTACTGATTATGTCACCCCCTATTTAAAATCCTTCCACTTGGTTTGTTTGTTTGTTGTTGTTTCTTTGGTCTTGTTTTGTTTTGAGGCAGGGCTGGACCCAAAGTCGCTGTGTAACCGGATAACCTCCTAGTCTTGCTGCCTCTACCTCTCAAGTGCTTTCAAGATTTTGAAAATCAAGAGATTTCAAGATTTTACCACCACACTGGGCTTTTTTTGTTGTTGGTTTTTAGAGACACGATCTCACTCTGTACCCCCAGGCTGACTTCAAACCTTGCAGATCCTCCTGCCTTAGCCTCCTGAGTGCCGGGATTGCTCAGCTTTTACCAGCGTTCATGTTTGGATGAAGACTATATTTTGGTGGTAGGGCACAACTCAGAGGCTGAACACTTCCCTAGCACAGTGGTCACAGGGCTGGGGGACGGGGGGTATTCCTTCCAGCAGGCCACAAGGGAACACAGCTTCAGCTTCAAAGACTTATTTCCTGTATTAGCTGCGTTTCTGTCCAGGCCACACCTACTAGCTTGAAGATCTTCAAAGATGTGTCCTTGTTGCTCAGGATGTTCTTTTTTTTTTTTTTTAATTTTATTTATTTTTTTATGTGTATGAGTGTACTGTCTGCATGTGGGTTTGTGCACCCGTGTCGTGCAATGCCGCGGAGGTCAGAAGAGGGCGTCGGATTCCCCTGGAACAGGATGGTTCTCAGCTGCCATGTGAGTGCTGGGGATCGAACCCGGATCCTCTGCAAGAGTGGTTGGCACTCTTAACTGCTAGGCCATCTCTCCAGCCCCACTCAGGATATTCTTTTTGTCTTAGCCTCTCCTACTTCCTCCCCCTCCTCACCTCTTCTGTCCTGGACCAAGCACATGTGACCACGCCCCACCAAAAAAGGAAGGAAGGAAGGAGCAGAGAGCTTTCTTTTGTTTTGTTTTTGGTTTGATGGTGGGG
>VZQC01008386.1:3241095-3365779 GCA_009823505.1 Rhizomys pruinosus
GCACCCGTGTCGTGCAATGCCGCGGAGGTCAGAAGAGGGTCTCGGATTCCCCTGGAACTGGAGTTCTCCTGGAACTGGAGTTACAGACGGTTCTTAGCCGCCATGTGGGTGCTGGGGATCGAACCCGGGTCCTCTGCAAGAGCGTCGGTGCTCTTAACCGCTAGGCTATCTCTCCAGCCCCATTCTTTCTTTCTTTCTTTTTAATTTTTTTAAATTTTATTTACTTTTGTATGTGTATGAATGTACTGTCTGCATGTAGGTTTGTGCACCCATGTTGTGCAATGCCTGGGAGGTCAGAAGAGGGTCTCGGATTCCCCTGGAACTGGAGTTCTCCTGGAATTGGAGTTACAGACGGTTCTTAGCCGCCATGTGGGTGCTGGGGATCGAACCCAGGTCCTCTGCAAGAGCAGTCAGTGCTCTTAACCACTAGGCTATCTCTCCAGCCCCTCTTTCTTTCTTTTAAAAATTTTTTTTAGCCCAGGCTGGCCTCAAACTCCAGATCCTCCTGCCTCTGCCTCCTTCAGCAAATCCTACCAGTGCGTGCCACTACAACCGGCGACCCTGTCTTAAAAAGACCAAAAAACAAAACAAAACAAAGAAACAAACAAAAAAAGAGCCAAGGCCACAACCTGTTTGGTCCCTGAAGCCTATGTGATAAAGGAGTAAACTAGCTCCTGCAGGTTGTCCCCCCACCTCCACTCATGAACAGTGGCACACACACACCAAACAATAAAAACAGCCAAGCATGGTGGTACATGTCTTTACTTCCAGCAGTCAGGAGGCAGAGGCAAGTGATACAAGAACAGCCAGTGCTACTACATAGTGACACTCTGACCAAAAAAAAAAAGGAAGAAAAATGAAAACCAAGTGTGGACAGCTCCTGAAGAACAGAACAGCACTTGTTCCTCAGGTCTTCATGTATGTGAGGATACTTGTGCACACACAGCAAACTATTTCTTTCTCTCTCTCTCTCTCACTCTCTCTCTCTCTCTCTCTCTCTCTCTCACACACACACACACACACACACACAAACCCTCTCTCAAAATAAGCTTTTTTAATGATTGTACTGTCTGCATGCAGGTTAGTGCACCAGTGTCATGCAATGCTTAGGAGGTCAGAAGAGGGTGTCAGATTCCCCTGGAACTGCAGTTAAAGACAGTTCTCAGCCGCCATGTGGGTGCTGGGAATTGAACCTGGGTCCTCTGCAAGAGCAGTTGGCACTCTTAACCATTGAGCCATCTCTCCAGCCCCGGGGATTTTTTTTGTTTAGAGACAAGGTCTCACCATGTAGCCCTGACAGGCCTTGAACTCAGCAATCCTTCTTCTTCTGTGTCTTGAATGCTGGGATTAAAGGCATGCACCACCACAGATTATATATGATCTACCTCCCTAACCCCCATTTCTTTCATCCTCCAATCTGTATAAGGACAAGAGTGTTTTGAATTGTCTCACATATAGATTGTTAATCTTCCCTTTTGTAGCTTGAACTTGAAAATCTTGAGAAAGTGTAGGGACCTTTCCAGAATAGGAAATGTAATTCTAGTTTTCTGGAAATGTTATTAAAGTGATGAAGTAGGTCAAGAGTGTCTTTTGAAATCACGCACAACAAAATCCCTAGTTATATTTTCAAGCCAGCTAGAACAGTAGGCCTTGGGCTATGTATTAGTCACTTTCTGTTGCTGTGATAAAACCACCATGACCAAGGGAACTTATAAAAGGAAGAGTTTATTTAAGCTTATGATTGATGGTTCCAGGGAATTAGAATCCATTGTGGCAGGAGGCATGGTGGCTGGAGCTGGAGCAGAAAGCCAAAGTTCACATCTCACAATGAGCACAGGAAGTGGAGAGAGAGCCTCTGGAAACTAACAAGGTTTGTTAAGCTCTCTAAACCTGCCCCCAGTGACATACTTCCTCCAGCATGGCCACACCTAAGATCTCTCCAAACAGTGCCAGCAACTGGGGACAAAATGTCTGAATACTTAAAGCCTATGGGGGGCATTCTCATTCAAACCACCACAGGCTACATGCCCATTGTCCAACAATTATACAAGATACTTAAAGTTTTTAAATTCCTTTATCTGTGGCTTTAGAGTTCTTCCCTGTGCATGATTCTGAAGTGAAGCTTAATGTGGTGGTGCACATCTGTATCCCAGCACTTGGATGGTGGGAACAGGAGGATCTAACACTCAACTGTATAGCAAGTCTGAGGCTGGCCTGGGATACACGAGACCCCAAGTTAATTAAGAGAATTTTTTTTTCTTGGTCTTTTTGAGACAAGGTCTCCCTGTAGCCCCAGCTGTCCTGGAACTCACTCTGTAGACCAGGCTGGCCTTGAACTCACAAAGATCAAACTGCCTCTGCCTCCTGAGCACTAAGATTAAAGGTGTGCACCACCACACCCGGTGAGAATTTAAAATTTGTGGCACTGAACTTAATTTTGCTGTTTTCCTGCTTCTCCTACAACAGAGCACCCCAAAGATTTCATTCCTCCACTGAAGACGATAAAGTCTCTGTGCAGTGTGGAAGTCTGGATTATTTGAGTGACCCTGCTTTCTGTAGTAACTTTTTGTCCATCTCACTCTCCTTTTGCTTGGCAATTAGAGTGGACAGAACACAGCATCTAGAGCTTTCGTCCCAGAAAAGCCCCTGCTGAGAGCATGTCAAATAGCTTTGAATATTTCTCTGATCTCAGATGGGCCTGAAACCCTTTTGGACATGACTGTTATCCTCGACAGCACTAAGACACTGTGAGCCTGTGCTGCAACGAGTGGATCTTTTGGAGTTCAAGGCCAGCCTGTTCTGCATAGCAAGTTCATCTGGTGATAGAGACCTTGTCTCAAAAAAAAAAACCCCTCATCATTGAGCTTGCACATTAGTCTCACCTGATATGGTGCAGCTACTTCACAAACTCTTGACCATTGTCAGTAGAACCAATGCTTTCTGTAGTCTGAGTTTTAACCATGAAATAAACATGGTCTGTGTGCAAACTGAATGAAGGCTTTTTACAGTTGGTTAGTTGGAATACCACTTTTTTTTTTTTTTGGTCTTTTTGAGACAGGGTCTCCCTATAGCCCCAGCTATCCTGAAACTCACTATGTAGACCAGGTTGGGCTTGAACTCAGAGATCCGCCTGCCTCTGCCTCCTGAATGCTAGGATCAAAGGTGTACATCACCATGCCTGGCCTTGGAATCCCAACTTTTAAGGAAAAGAGCCACAGTTGGTTTGAATCTAATGTTTAATATAAGATACAGAAGATCGACAGAGTTGGTGCAAAACTCAGACTATCCGATTCAGTTCTAGAAAGTGAGTTTGTAACCTAGGCACTTGGACAAATAAATTGGCCTTGTTGTCCTGAATCCTTTATGGCCATCTATATATTCCAGCTTGGGGTTCCAAAACCAATTTCTAACTACTTGGGCTTGGATAGGATCCAAGTGTTTAAATTCACAAAGCCAATCAGGAGATGGATTGAAGCTATCAGATAGGTGTATTTTCAGGAGAGGTTTGAGTAAGGCGAGGGCTGAACTGGGGTTGCTGAACATTTTTACTACATGCAGTCCAAAAGGCTCAGAGCTTGAGAGGCTAGCCTGTCCACTTTCCCATCCCATGTCTAGGCTCCCTGACTTGAGAGGCTAGCCTGTCCACCTTCCCATCCCATGTCTAGGCTCCCTGACTTGAGAGGCTAGCCTGTCCACCTTCCCATCCCATGTCTAGGCTCCCTGACTTGAGAGGCTAGCCTGTCCACCTTCCCATCCCATGCCTAGGCTCCCCGACTGCTCATGGTAGGGAAGATGATGGCCATGCAGTTAAAGAGGAAAGAGCTTTACCAGCTTCAGCAGCACAGACTGAATCAGAGTAATACAAGATTCACATGCCCTGTGGAAGGATGACATGCAAATTCATGAAGCATTCTGGTTTTCTACATATTTCTTATTAAAAAGAAAAAGCTTTTCAAAAGCTGTATTTGGCATTAGCTAGTGCTGCCAGTGGCCAGGCACAGGTGTGGAAGGCCCTGAGGAGTTGGGAGGGAGAACAAGAAAAAGCCAGCTCAGGTCCCTGCCCTGGGACCGTGAAAGATAAAGGCCGTGCAGTAAGGGTAACACATGGTCCTCTTTGGTCAGGCAAAGGCCCCTAATACGGGCCCAAAAGCCAAAAGGGCTGAAGGGCACAGTTCAGCCCAGGAGCCCTAGCTGTAGGCTCATCACACTGAGGCGGTGATGGAGCGAGGGGCAAGGCAAGGCAAGGCAAGACGACGGAGCAAAGTCAGACTGGTCATCACCACTTCCTAGGAGCTGCCCTTGTCTTTTTCCTCCATCAGGTCATACCTAGGGAAACAAGGACAGAGCTCAGGTAGAATAAAGACAGGGTCTCATTCTGTAGCCCAGGCTAGCCCAGGCTAGTTTCAAACTCACAGTGATCCTCCAGCCTCCCAAGAGCTGGGTTCACTGATCCGAGCCACCATGCCTACTTCTTGTGTCTTCTCATAAATGAGAAACATTCAGGGCTGGAGAGATGGCCTAGCAGTTAAGAGTGCCAATTGCTCTTGCAGAGGACCCGGGTTCGATCCCCAGCAGCCACATAGTGACTGAGAACCATCTTTGACTCCAGTCCCAGGGGAATCCAACACCCTCTTCTGACCTCCCTGGCATTGCACGACACAGGTGCATAGACCTACATGCAGAGACAGTACATTCATACACATAAAAAAATAAACCGGGCATGGTGGCACACGCCTTTAATCTAGCACTTGGGAGGCAGAGACAGGCGGATCTCTGTGAGTTCAAGGCCAGCCTGGTCTACAAAGTGAGTTCCAGGACAGCTGGGGCTACAGGGAGACCTTGTCTCAAAAAGACAAAATAAATAAATAAAATGTTTTTTAAAAGCTTAAAAAAAATAAATGAGAAACATTCTAAGGGCTTCTTTCTGTACTTAATGGAATCAGCAGCTCTCAGCTCTGATTGTATCCTTTTTTCCCTTCCTGTGACTGGGCGATTTCTTCAGCAGTATATCTAGCCCCACCCACTCCATGTAGACACTCACCAGTGTGCTGCACCCTGGGAAAGGTCGATCTCAGCTAGATCCAGCTGCACCTGGGTTGGGGGATGGTAGGGGGCAGGAGGTTATTTATTTATTTATTTATTTAATTTATTTATTTTTTTTTATATTTTTGAGACAGGGTCTCCCTTTAGTCCCAGCTGGCCTGGAACTCACTATGTAGACCAGGCTGGCCTTGAACTCACAGACATCTACCTGCCTCTGCCTTCTGAGTGCTAGGATTAAAGGTGTGCGCTACCATGCCTGGCCAGGAGGTTATTTTAATATTTCCAAAGAACATGTCCCATTGTCACATATTCCTGTTCTCTATTGCAGAGGTGACAAGGTTACCTCCCAAGTGGCACCCTGAGGTGTTTCCTCTTAATGGGAAAGACAGCCTGGGTCCCAGCAGCTGGATCTCACCTTCCCTAGAAGTTCTCGCTCTCTCGACATGAAGGAGGAATTTGACTTCACAGAGACATCTAGCTTTCGCCTGAGAGACCCATCCAGAGGTAGCTCCCACTCAAACCTAGGGAAGGACTGCATGTTAGGGCCAGGGTCCAGCCCACGCCTCCCAACTCTCTACCTCAATGCCCATTCACTGACCGCTCATTGAACTCAGGACTCAGAGTCCTCTTCTTCTGCGAGGTCTTCCTCTTCGTGCCTCGGTTCTTGTCTGGCAGTAGCAACAGTGACACGTAGGGGTCTGGGAGGTCACGGCCACTGTGCCGAAGGCCCCTGCAATAGGAGGATGTAGGCATCTAAGGCACTCACGGGAGGGGATGGAGGGAGGTCTAGAGGATAGGTGGGAGGGAGTCTCACCGGCAGCTGTGAACAATGCTGACCAGCTTTTGTTCATCACTGTGGTACCACACTGTCAGCTTCACCTGGCCCAGAGGCCCAACAGGAACCTCGAAGGGACTGTGGAAAGATGGAAGATGGCTGGGAGAAGGCATCGGCCAGGGAACCCAGAACTCAAATTTCATATTCCTGCCTGCATCCTGTCCGCAGTCCCAGTCCTTTACCTGTCACCAACTGTTAAGCGATGCCGAACCTCTGGCCCTGAGGACATGCTGTGGGAGGGTCCCCCCAAGAGCTCTGCTTCTTCATTCAGAGAGGAGGAGCTGTGGCTGTAACTGTGGCTATGGGCTTCCACTCCTGAGTGCTGGGACACCAGGATCTGGGAGGAGGAGAGCTGTGAGCTGGGCAGTTTTTTTTCTCAGTACCCTTGAGCTATTCCCTACAGCAGCCTCACTGGAAGGAGAGGACCCTCTGCTCCACCTCCTGCTGTCCTCCAGCTGGGAAGGCCCTCCTCCTCCCTCTTGCCAGCCTGTCATCTCCAGGTACTCACTCCTAGCTGTGCTCTCAGGAGCACCTGCCCCTGGCCGTTGGTGAGCGAAAACCAGTGGTCCACGCAGAGCTGGTCAGCCTCAAGGAGCTCCAAGAGCGGCAGGGATAAGGAACCCAGGGTTCCAGTCCCTTCACCCCGAACCTGTGGGGTACATTGATAATTATTGAATGTTGGTATTCAGGTCTCAGTGCTTAGGATTCTTGGGTGGTTTTGGTGAGAGATTCCCCTTTGTAGGTAACAGAGAATGCATGTCAACAACTGCTAATCCCCTATGCCCCTTTTCTTTTTGAGACAGGGTCTCCCTGTAGTCCCAGCTGTCCTGGAGCTCACTATGTAGACCAGGCTGGCCTTGAACTCACAGAGATCTGCCTGCCTCTGCCTCCCAGGTGCTGGGAATAAAGGCATGCGCCACCAGGCCCAGCTTCCATCTTTTTTTTGGGGGGGGGGCAAGTTCTCCCTATAGCCACAACTAGCCTGGAGCTTGCTATGGAGACAAGGCTGGCCTTAATCTCACAGAGATCTGCCTGCCTCTGCCTCTGTGTGCTGGGATTAAAGGCATGTCCCACCATGCCCGGCCACGGAATCAATTCTAGTCATGTTATTTTACCCCTCAGCAGCTTTTAGCCACTTCCTCTATTTTAAAACTATCTTGGCTTCTGCAACCCACTCCTAGCTACAATTCAGGTCCCTTGAAGAGTTCTTCCTCCATCTTCCCTTAAATTGTTAGGGTACACAACATCTTCACCTGTCTGCTTTTCACCTTACACACTCCGTAGCAGAGCTTGTCCGTGGCTGCACCTGCCGACCACTGTGTGCTCATGGTGTTCCAACATGAGGGTGAAGAGGAGCACCACACAGGTGATCTGCCTTCTGGATGGCTTTCTGAATGTCCCTGGAGACCTCAGATTCACATAATCCCTTCCTGTGCAAGCGATGACTCTTCTCCATCCAGCCACCACCACCACATGCCCCAAACCCAGGAGTCACCATCTAGACTGTTCCTTGGCCCTCCCTTTCCCACTCAAAACAACCAACAACAGGAGCTGGAGAAAGAGTTCAGTAGTTAAGAGCACTGGCTGTTCTTGCAGAGCATCAGGTTCAGTTCCCCACCCGCGCAGCAGCTAACAACCCTCTGTAACTCTAGTTCCAGGGGATCCTATGTCCTCTTCTGGGCTCCATGGGCAGGAACAGGATGCACCTAAATACACGCAGGCAAAACCCATGCATAAAGTAAAAAGGAATCAAGAAGTCTGAGAATAAAACGAAAGGTGGCTGACGGCACACGCCTGCAATTCCAGCCCCGGAAGACAGAGCCAGGAAGGTCACCAGGAGTAGGGACCAGTCCAGGCTGCAGAGCAAGATGCTGAAGTGGGGCCACATCCTTTTAATCTCAGCACCTGGGAGGCAGAGCCAGGGAGACCTCCGGGAGTTTCAGGCCAGCTATGGTTGCATAGTGAGACTCTGTCAAAATAAAGTTAACAATAGGGCTGGGGAGATGGCTCAGTGGGTAAAAGCACAAGCATGAGGACCTGAGTTCAAATCCCCAGATCTCCCATAAAAGGCAGACATACAGCATAAGCGTCTGTAATTGTAGCACCCCTTTGGGAAGATGGGAGATAGACAGGAAAATCCCAGAAGCTCGAGGACCAGCCAGCCTGGGAGAAGGCAACATTACAAACAAAAACCAACAAAGAGACTCTGTCTCAAACCCTGTCTCTTTTTTCTACTCTGTTTTCACCCAGAAGACTATTCCTGCCCTTCTTGTCTTGTTCAGAGCCTATCTGATCTTAAATTGAGGAGTCTCCTAAGGATGCTTTTCTCCCTGCCTCTACCTCATCCCCAGTCTGGTAGGCCCTCTCTTCTCCATTGCTAGGACCAGAAAGTTATTCAGAAGGAAGGAGTTAACTGTAAAATTGAGTTAGCTAAAGCAAGCCTGGTTTCCATGACTACCACAACTGCAAGAGTCCATTTCCTGCTACTCTGCTCCTGAGTTCCTAGTTCCCAGAGATACCTGAGGTCAGGATGAACTTTCCCAGCTCTAAAGGAGTACATCCACTCCCCAAGGGGCTTCACAACCAATCAGCTTAAAGGTCACCAATGCTTGCATTGTGTTTTTATAGCCTTACAATTATGTTTCACTAACAGTCACCAGTGCTCCCCTGGTTTGTGTTTTTGGTGGGTTTTGTCCTTAGACGCTCTCTGTAACAGACAGCTGAGCCCCACTCATCCCGGCCTGGACTGGCTGCATCCCAGCTCCACGAGTTTTTCTCAGTTGGCTCCCTGGTGGACCAGCAAATTAAATTTTGTTTCAAAGATTGAATCCTGGGCCGGGCATGGTGGCACACACCTTTAATCCTAGCACTTGGGAGGCTGAGACAGGTGGATCTTTGTGAGTTCAAGGCCAGCTTGATCTACAGAGTGAGTTCCAGGACAGCTGGGGCTACAGGGAGACCCTGTCTCAAAAAGACCCCCCCAAAAAAAAAAAAAGACCGAAAAAAAAAAAACCAAACCAAAACAACAAATGAAAACAAAGATGAATCCTGGGCTTTGAGAGTTTTTCTCTCTTGCAAATTTTTGGACCAACACACCATGGTGCCTTTAAACCTCAGTTAGCATTCTCTGAGTATTTTTTTTTTTTTTTTTTTTTGGTCTTTTCAAGACAGGGTCTCCCTGTAGCCCTAGCTGTCCTGGAACTCATTCTGTAGACTAGGCTGGCCTTGAACTCACAAAGATCCGCCTGCCTCTGCCTCCTGAGTCCTAAGATTAAAGGTGTGCACCACCACACCCAACTCTCTGAGTATTCTTTTTTTTTTAAAAAAATTTTGTCTGTTTGAGACAGGGTCCCCCGGTAGCCCCAGGTGGCCTGGAACTCACTCTGTAGGCCAGGCTGGCCTTGAACTCACAGAGATCCTCCTGCTCTTCCTCCTAAGTGCTGGGATTAGAGGGGTGCACCACCACACCCGGCATTTTTTTTTTTTTTTGAGATGGGGGGTGTGTGTTGCTATGTAGCCCAGGCTGGCTTTGAATTCAACATTTCCTCCAGCCTCAGAAGCCTAACTGTTGGGATTACAGGTGTGCATCATATTTTCCTTTCTCACTGTCCTGATCTGGTTCTGTGTTGGGCTTGTGGTTGGAATCTGAAGAGTATCTGTGGGGTGAACTCATAGTACCTGTAGCTCCAAGCTCTCAGTATGGGGTTTCCTGATGAGAAAGGAGGCACTCTCCTCCCAGACAGGGGCTGCAGTTTGGGAAACAGTCTGTTGAAGACAGAGATTCATGATCAATGGTGAAACTCAGTCCTCTGTGCTGCCCTCCCACTCTCTGCAGTGCAGCAGTTCTTAATACCTTGGTTTTATGGGCGGTCTCTCCCACGGTGAGTGTGGCGTAAGGGCTGGGAGGCTTGGTGCCTTTTTTTAGCTGGAAGGAGAACATCATTAGTCACAAACCTGGACCCAGTCAGAAAGGTCTTTCTCCTTTACACATTACAGCCACAGCCCCCAGCCACGTTTCTATGTTCACTTGACAGCCATGGACAGTCTTCCCACCCCAGCACCATCCTCAGAGTAGGGCCATTCATTCTTCCAAATCCACAAGGAGCATCCACACCAGAGCAAGCCAGCAAGCCTGGAGATAGGCCAGGGAGCTGTGACAGGGCACGGGGAGCTGTGACAGGGCACAGGGAGCTGTGACAGGGCACAGGGAGCTGTGTCAGGGCACAGGGAGTGCTCTCACCGGTAGGCCCTCTGCCCGTTCCAGGTACACAGACAACAGGGCTGCTGCCAGCTCTGAGCTCTTCTGAGTCTGGATCAGACTGTTTACCTGCAGCACCTATGGGGAACACGCAGTGGACTGTGGACAGGAACTGATGCTCTGGGACCTGGACCCAGCTTTGGAAGTTGAAGAAGTCCGTCCCTCCCTCCCTCCCTCCCTCCCTCCCTTCCTTCCTCACCTCCTCTAACTCAGCAGCAGTGGACCTGGGGGTCAGACGCTCCAGGCGTAAGTGTAGGCGGCCAGATGGAACATCCTGCAGGGTCAGCCACTGTGGACAGAGGCAGAGTAAGCCTTGAGAAGGAGGGCATGGGAGTGAGGAAAATGAGGCTTGGGACAAGAACAGGAGGGACTCGTTCTCATCCCGGGCTCACCTCATCAAGGAAGCCACTGTTGATAACCATGGAGAGACTCACTTTACACCTGTGGAGGAGAAAGAGGAAGACAAGAAGCCAATGGTAGACACACAGCCTACAGGGCCCAGCCTGTCTGCCACCTGGACTCCCCCCTACCCTCTCACCTGCCCAGAAAGTCATCCTTGTCCAAGTCCTTGTCAAAGACGTCAATCTCTAACTCTTGGCCTGGAACCGATGTGACAATCACCTAGAACAGTGCACACAAAAGGGAATCTTTCTCCTTTTCTTCTCCAAATGACTGCTTCCCCATCAACTGACCACAGAGGACCTGAGCCCTCTGTTGGAGCTGGGAAGAGGACGGGGCAGACTGTCAGGAGGCCCAGACATTAGTTCTGACCTCAAAAACTTCATTCCAGCGGGGGTTGAGATCTTCCCGGACGACGCGGCTCCTGAAGCTTTGCCCCGCCACCTTCAGTTTGACGTAGGGGTCTGATTTGCCCTTCACCAATCCTCCCAAGAAACGGTCTTTGGCGATTAGGTCCTGAGCCTCTAATACATGGATCCGAAGAACATTCTGCCGCAGAGGTGGATGGGGCATCCATGACAGGAGAGGGAGTGAGACGCTGGGAGTCAGCCTTGAGCAGGCTTTGAACACACAACTGGGCAGTCAGACCCTTGTGCTTTTCCAGATATCGACTCACCTCCATCCCAAAATTGCTGTCAGGAGTCGTGTGACAGGGCCGAGGAGGCGCATCCACACTGCTGCCTGTCTGGGAGTTCTCGTTGTCCAGATCCCAGGCGCTGGGCACAGTGGGGAAGCAGATTTCTGAGGAATCCAGGTACAAGATCTGGGAAGGACAGTGTGAGTACAGAATCAAGGGAGTGCAGCCGGCCATGAGCAGGTGAGTGGTCAGAGCCTGGGGTATAGAGCAGCAGACCTAGGCATCAGCTCCCCTGCCTTAACGAGGCTCATCTCCTTCCTTCCCCCAGTCACATCAACAGTTGCTGATGTGCCTGCTCCATGTTTCTACATATCCTCGCTCCTTTAACCTCAGTGTGCTCCCTTCCTTTATTACAATCCAAGGGCTGCACGGGCCTTTCCCCCCACCCTCTGCTCCCTTCATTGCATACCCGCATCACCAGTTTCATGTAGATCCTGGAGTTGGGGCCTGAGCCGCTGAGCTGGAACCACTGGTCCAGGGTGAGTTCCGGGGCAGTCAGCAGGCGAGCCAGAGGCAGGGTCAGTGCCCCCAGCGTCAGGGCCCTGGAGTCATCCTTCACCTGCCAGCACAGAGCGGACAGGGAACTCAGAACTCTTATTCAGCTCAGGACATCTTTGCACAGTCCTCTGTCGGCACCACGGTTCCCTCTGCCACTTTTGCTCACTCTGTCCTGATATTACAGACTTTTGTCCCCTCCCTCCCCCTGCCTTGTCTCACATATCGTCCTTCAGGCTCAGGTGAAAGCCTTTCTCCTTTACTAAATCTCTAAATCTTTTTAAAATTTATTATTATTGAATACGTGAGTGCATGACATTGGGGGGATCCCATGGTGTGTGTTGACATTGGGGGGTCCCATGGTGTGTTGACATTGGGGGGTCCCGTGGTGTGTGTTGACATTGGGGGGTCCCGTGGTGTGTGTTGACATTGGGGGGGTCCCATGGTGTGTTGACACTGCAGGTCCCGTGGTGTGTGCGAAGATCAGAAGATAATTCTGTGGAATTGGTCCTCTCCTTCCACCTCTGTGGGCACTGGAGATTGAACTCAGGTTTCCAGGCCTGGGCAGCAAACACCTTTACCCACTGAGCCATCTCATTGGCCTCAGAAATTGTAAATCTCTCAATCTTTCTCTCTCTCTCTCTCTCTCTCTCTCTCTCTCTGTCTCTAGCACTGGCTACTCTTGCAGAGGACCTGCTGACAGTCATCCGTAACTCCAGTCCCAGGGGCTCTGACACTCTCTTCTGACCTTCATGGGCACTGCATGATCCAGGACACTTAGACACATTCAGGTGCACTCATACACACAGAACAAAAATAAACAGCTGGGTGTGGTGATACATGCCTTTAATCCTACAACTTGACTTGAAGGCAGAGGCAGGTGGACCTCTGTGAGTTCAAGGCCAGCCTGGTCTACATAGTGAGTTCCAGGTCACATGGGGCTACCAGGAGTCCCTGTCTCAAACCAAAATAATAGTATTTTTAAATGGCAAAAAAGGAGCTGGGCGTGGTGGTGCACACCTTTGATCCCAGCACTCAGGAGGCAGAGGCAGGTGGATCTCTGTGAGTTCAAGGCCAGCCTGTTCTACATAGCCAGCTCCAGGCCAGCTGGGGCTACAGGGACAAAACAAAACAAAACAAAAATATTTATTATTTTTAGTTGTGTCTATGCATGTGTAGCTGTGTATGGGTATGTGCATGTGTATCTGTGTATATATGTATGTGTCTGTGTATGTGTATCTGTGTGTATATGCATGTGTCTGTGTATCTGTGTGTATATGCATGTATGTCTGTGTATGTGCCTATGCATGTGTGTTTGTATGTGTATATCCATGTGTCTCTGTGTCTGTGCATGTGTGTATGCAGGTGTGTCTGTATATGCATGTGTGTATGTATCAATACATGTGTGTCTGTGCATGGATGTGTGCATGTGTGTCTATGCCTATGTATGTATGTCATGCATGTGTGTCTGTGCATGGGTATGTGCAAATGAGCGCATGTGTCCTTGGACACCAGAGGTGTCAGATGCCCCTGGAGCTGGAGTTATAGGTAGTCGTAAGCCACCAACATGGGCGCTGGGAACTGAACTTGGTCCTCTGCAGGAGCGGTATGAGTTCTTAGCAGTCGAGTCATTTCTCTAGTCCTACAACATCTCCATTGCTCCAGCCTCCATGTCCTTCTCTGGCTGTGCTAATGCTATACCATCAGTGGTTTACTCCTACTAGTTAATACCTTGCGCCGGGAGTGGTGGTGCACGCCTTTAATCCTAGCACTTGGGAGGCAGAGGCAGGTGGATCTCTGTGAGTTTAAGGCCAGCCTGGTCTACAGAGTGAGTTCCAGGACAGCTGGGACTACAGGGAGACCCTGTCTCAAAAAGACAAAAAAATTTTTTTAATAACAAAGAAGTTACAAAATTGTCCTTGGTTTGACAATGATAAATGAAAGCTGGGCATGGTGGTGCACGCCTTTAATCCTAGCACTTGGGAGGCAGAGGCAGGTGAATCTTTGTGAGTTCAAGGCCAGCCTGGTCTACAGAGTGAGTCCAGGACAGCTGGGGCTACAGGGAGACCCTGTCTCGAAAAGACAAAAAACAAAACAAACACAANAAAAAAAAAAAAAAAAAAAAAAAAAAAAGATGTTGCTTTGGGGTGGCTTGATATGTGTGTTGTCTACAGAACTGACTAGTGGGTGAGGTAAAGCTAAGATACTGTGTTCCATGGGGCTGGAGAGATGGCCTAGTGGTTAAGAGCACTGACTGCTCTTGCAGAGGACCCGGATTCGATCCCCAGCACCCACATGGCGGCTGAGAACCATCTTTAACTCCAGTTCCAGGGGAATGCGACACCCTCTTCTGACCTCTGCGGCATTGCACAACACGGGAGCACAAACCTGCATGCAGACAGTACACTCATACACATACGAAAATAAATTAAAAAAAAAAAAAAAAGATACTGTGTTCTATGCCTTTTCTCCTTTTTTTAATAGTTTTTTTTTTTTTAATGTGTATGAGTGTCTTGCCTGCTTGTATGTAAGTGCACCACATGTGTGCAATGTCTGTAGAGGCCAGAAGGAGGTTCAGATCTCCTGGAACTGGAGCTATGGGCAGTTGTTAGCCACTATGTGTGAGCTGAGACTCTAAATGAGATTCATTCCCCCCCTTTTTTTGTCTTTTTGAGACAGGGTCTCCCTGTAGCCCCAGCTGTCCTGGAACTCACTCTGTAGACCAGGCTGGCCTTGAACTCACAGAGATCCACCTGCCTCTGCCTCCCAGAGTGCTAAGATTAGAGGCGTGTGCCACCATGCCCGGCTTAAAGGTGGTTCTCAATTGCCATGTGGGTGCTGGGAATTGAACCTGGGTCCTCTGCAAGAGCAGCTGGCACTCTTAACTGCTGAGCCATCTCTCCAGCCCTCCATGCTTTTTCTATGACCTTTAAAATGCTGAGTGTTGCCGGGCGTGGTGGTGCACACCTTTAACCCCAGCACTTGGGAGGCAGAGGCAGGCGGATCTCTGTGAGTTCAAGGCCGGCCTGGTCTGCAGAGTGAGTTCCAGGACAGCTGGGGCTACAGGAGACTGTCTCAAAAAAAAAAAAAAAGCTGAGTGTTAAATTTTATTGACCTCCTCATACCATAAAAATTACTCATTTCGGGGCTGGAGAGATGGCCTAGCGGTTAAGAGCACTGACCGCTCTTGCAGAGGACCCGGGTTCGATCCCCAGCACCCACATGGCGGCCGAGAACCGTCTGAAACTCCAATTCCAGAACTCCAGTTCCAGGGGAATCCGAGACCCTCTTCTGACCTCCGCGGCATTGCACGACACGGGTGCACAAACTTGCATGCAGACAGTACATTCATATAACATACAGAAATAAATAAAATTAATTTAAAAAAATTACTCATTTCAAGTATATAATTACCAACTATAAAACAGATTCTGAGACAGGTGTGGTGGCAGACACCTTTAAGCCTAGCACTCAGGGGGCAGAGGCAGGCAGATCTCTGTAAGTTCCAGGCCAGGCAGGGCTACATACCCTGTCTCAAAAAACAAACAAACCTCATTCTATGCCTAGAATGCACAAGGCCCTGACTTAATACCTAACAACACATGTGCCCACACATGCGGAGTAAAGCAAATAAAAGGCAAAGTAAAGAAGAAATGGTAGCAGCCGGGCCTGGGAAGATGTGCGGTTCTCTCACCTGCACGTCGAGCTCCTGGCTTCGAGGGTCTTGGAGGAAAAACCGGAAAGCCGCTTCCCACACCGGGCTGTTGGTGCTGTAGGTGGCCTGAGGAGAGGAACCCAGCACCAGTCCTATCTCTGCAGAAAGCTCTCACACTGTCCGGCATCCTAATGAGGAGCCTGTGCTGCCCTCGCCCCACCCAGTGATGTGCTGAGCTCTACCTTGCTCTCCTGGGTCACGTCCTGAACCGACAGCTGCACCATGGGGTTAGGTTCCTTGTTTCCCTTCTTCAGCTGTGTGTGGTGGGAATAAAATTCCGAGGTCACCATTTGGGTGCAGGGTGTTTAGGCTTTGATGAAGGAGAGCCAGGCCACAGCAGGACCTCTTTCTCAGGTGAAACTGATCCCCTCTTGGAGACCTTTACACCCCGCCCCCCTGCAGGCAGGAGGCATTTGCATCCTCAGCAAAGGAGGGATGAGTGTCCTACCTCCAAGGCTGTCTGTTCACCCACTCTAGAAGCCAAACTCACAGGAAGATCCTGGGCCCGATCCAAGTAGACAACTAGGATGGCAGCTGATGGCGGGTCTGGTCTCGAAGAGATGCCCCGGTTCCACTGCAGAACCTGGGAGGAGGGAGTAATAGTGAGCCCTAGTCCTCCTGAGCCTCCCCTCCTCCCCTGCCAGCCCTAGTCCTCCTGAGCCTCCCCTCCTCCCCTGCCAGCCCTAGTCCTCCTGAGCCTCCCCTCCTCCCCTGCCAGCCTTAGTCCTCCTGAGCCTCCCCTCCTCCCCTGCCAGCCCTAGTCCTCCTGAGCCTCCCCTCCTCCCCTGCCAGCCCTAGTGCTCCTGAGCCTCCCCTCCTCCCCTGCCAGCCTTGTTTCCTGTGCATTTCACCTGCTCCAGTTTTTCTGCATTTGGCAAAAGTGACAACCATTCCAGCCTCAGGTGAACCTGGCCTTGCCCACCTTGTAGAGGGTACCACTGAAGAGAAAGGTGAGTGTGAGAAGTGGAAGGCAGCAGGCGCCTGCCAACCCTCTTCCCCAAGCTAGCAGTGCTATCACCTGCTCTACCCCTCTTCTCCCAACTCACGTCATCCAGAACTCCAGCCTGTAATACCTTCCCTACATCCAGCTTCATTCTTCGGGAAGGAAAGAGGGCAGAGAAGAGAAGGGGAAGTGATATAATTAGTAGCATGTTAGTCAATAGCCCTCCACTCAGCACCCAGAAATAACAAGAATTCGACACTGCAGACATGTGTGCGCATATGCGCTCATGTCCTCCAGAATCCCATTAGCATTGGGACTTGAGAACCAGTAATTGGCAGAGTCTCACCTCCCCAGAAAGTCATCTTTATCCGGATCTTTGTCAAAGACCTCTACCTCGATCTCCTGGCCCGGGACCTCGTGTACTATCACCTGGAGAGCACAGAGGGCCATGGTCTCGTGGGCTGCGACCAGAGGCTTCTCCCGCCGCCTGTCAGGGCCTCTCATCTCCCACATCTCCGCTCCTTCTTGGCTTCCTACCTCATAAGTCTCTCCCCATCGAGGGTTGAGTTCCTCATCTATGACTCGACTGCAGAACGTCTGGGTACCCACACGCACAAGTGCATAGGGGTCTGATTTGCCCTCAAGCAGGCCTTTCACATATTTGTCCTTGGAACTTAGCCCACGAGCTGCCAGAAGATGAATCCGAATGATGCCCTGTAGTAGGAATCAATTGGTGAGAAACTAAGGACCCAGCACGGCAGTCTTGAGAGATCAGTTTACTCGGAGAAGCCGTACCCTGGGCAGAGGGGAACGCAGCTGGACCACACCTTGAAGGTCAGGCATAAGGGGCACTAACAGGCGATTGGGCAACACGAGGAAGGCAGCAATAGAATCCATGATCATGGTGTCGGAGAGAGAGCTGAATGGGGGAGAAGAAAAAGAACAAGGCTACAACTTCCAGTTGCCCCACAATCACAACTGTCTCTTACTGCAAAGGGCTGGAGAGATGGCTCAGTGGTTAAAAGCACTGAGCTGTTCTTGCAGAGGACCTGGATTCAATTCCCAGCACCCACATGGCAGTTAAGAACCATCTTTTAACTCCAGTTCCAGAGGAATCTGACACCCTCTTCTGACCTCC
Organism: Rhizomys pruinosus; assembly: GCA_009823505.1. Taxonomy (NCBI): domain Eukaryota; kingdom Metazoa; phylum Chordata; class Mammalia; order Rodentia; family Spalacidae; genus Rhizomys; species Rhizomys pruinosus. Next base: position 3,258,619 of record VZQC01008386.1, read on the forward strand.
AAAGCACTGCATGACATGGGTGCACCAAACTACTTGCAGACAGTACACTCACACACATAAAAAAAAAATAGTGCCGGGTGTGGTGGTGCACACCTTCAATCCTTTAATCCTAGCAGCACTCCAGAGACAGAGGCAGGCAGATGTTTGTGAGTTCAAGGCCAGCCTGGTCTACAAAGTGAGTTCCAGGGCAGCCTGGGCTACAGGGAGACCCTGTCTCAAAAAGACAAAAAACAAACAAAAAAAACTGTTGTACGAAACGTACAAAAGCTAAATAAAAAATATTTTTTAAGAAGCTGCTCTTGCAGAAGACCCAGGTTCAAATCTCATCACCCACATGGCAACTAACTCCAGTTCCAGGGGATCTGACAATACTGTCTTCTATCCTTCCAGGGCATTGTGAGACACAGGTGCACTTAGACAAATGCAGCCAATACACTCATACACATAAAAATAAAAATAACAAGCCGGGCGTGGTGGTGCACGCCTTTAATCCTAGCACTTGGGAGGCAGAGACAGGTGGATCTCTGTGAGTTCAAAGCCAGCCTGGTCTACATAGAGAGCTCCAGGCCAGCTGGGACTAAAAGGGAGACCCTGTCTCAAAAAGACCAAAAAATAAAAATAAAAAATAAAAATGGTAGTGCACACCTTTAATTTGGTCTACATACCAAGTTCCAGACCAGCTGGGGCTATAGGAACACCCTGTTTCAAAAGGGGAAAAAAAATGCTTTGTGTATGCTGCATATGTGTGGGTGCCCAAGGAGTCCAGAAGAGGGTGTCAAATGCCTTGGAGCTGGAATTAAGGGCAGTTATGAGCCACATGATTGTGGGTACTGGAAACTGAACTTGAGTCCTCTGGCAGAGTAGCAAGGGCTCTTCACTGCTGAATGAGCCATCTCTATAGCATCCCTCCCCTTTTAAAAAGATTTAGGGGCTGGAGAGATCACTCAGTGGCTAAGAGCACTGACTGCTCTTGCAGATGACCAGGGTTCGATTCCCAGAACCCACATGGCAGCTAGGAACCGTCTTTAGTGCCAGGCATGGTGGTGCATGCCTTTAATCCCAGCACTCAGGTGGATGTCTGTGTTCAAGGCCAGCCTGGTCGACAGAGTGAGCTCCAGACCAGCTGAGGCTACAGGGAGACTGTCTCAAAAATACCAAAAACAGATATTTTATGTGTATTTTGCTTGCATACCATGTGTGCAATGCCCAAGGAGACCAGATGAGGGCACTGAAATCCCCTGAACTGCAGTTCAGATGGTTATGAGCCACCATCACGTGTGTACTGGGAAACAAACCTGGGTCTGCTGCTAGAGCAGCAAGTGCTCTTAACCACTGAGCCATCTCTCCTCTTTTATACATTTTTTATTTTTTTTTAAATTTTTTTAATTTGTTTTTAAATTTATTTATTTTTTATTCTTATATGTGTATGAATGTACTGTCTGCATGCAGGTTGGTGCACCCGTGTCGTGTAGTGCCATGGAGGTCAGAAGAGGGTATTGGATTCCCCTGGAACTGGAGTTAAAGACGGCTCTCAGCTGCCATGTGGGTGCTGGGAATCAAACCCGGGTCCTCTGCAAGAGCAGTCGGCGCTCTTAACCGCTGAGCCATCTCTCCAACCCTTATACATTTTATTTGTGTGTGGGGTGCATGCATGCCATGGCGCATGTGTGGAGGTCAGAAGACCTCCACCTTTGGGACTTGGTTCTCACTTTCTGCTATGTGGGTCCCATCAGGCTGGAGAGCAAATGCCATCACCCACTGAACCTCTCACCAGCCAGTGTCCTCTTTAATCATTCTTGCGTCTCGACCCCCCGTCTCTCCTCTTCATCACACTGTCAGCTTCTCGACCCCGTCTCCCCTCATCACACTGTCAGCTTCTCGACCCCCCGTCTCCCCTCTTCATCATACTGTCAGCTTCTCTACCCCCGTCTCCCCTCTTCATCACGCTGTCAGCTTCTCGACCCCCCGTCTCCCCTCTTCATCACGCTGTCAGCTTCTCGGCCCCCCATCTCCCCTCTTCATCTCGCTGTCAGCTTCTCGACCTCCCATCTCCCCTCTTCATCACGCTGTCAGCTTCTCGACCCCCATCTCCCCTCTTCATCACGCATCTCCCCTCTTCATTACGCTGTCAGCTTCTCGACCCGTCTCCCCTCTTCATCACACTGTCAGCTTCTCGACCCCCAGTCTCCCCTCTTCATCACGCTGTCAGCTTCTCTACCCCCATCTCCCCTCTTCATCACGCTGTCAGCTTCTCGACCCCCGTCTCCCCTTCATCACGCTGTCAGCTTCTCGACCCCTGGTCTCCCCTCTTCATCACACTGTCAGCTTCTCGGCCCCCCATCTCCCCTCTTCATCACGCTGTCAGCTTCTCGACCCCTGTCTCCCCTTCATCACGCTGTCAGCTTCTCGGCCCCCCATCTCCCCTCTTCATCACGCTGTCAGCTTCTTGGCCCCCCATCTCCCCTCTTCATCATGCTGTCAGCTTCTCGGCCCCCCATCTCCCCTCTTCATCATGCTGTCAGCTTCTCGAACCCCGTCTCCCCTTCATCACGCTGTCAGCTTCTCGCCCCCCCCGTCTCCCCTTCATCACGTTGTCAGTTTCTCGACCCCCGTCTCCCCTTCATCACGCTGTCAGCTTCTCTGATGCCCTGCTTGAACCATCTTCAGCCTTCTTCTATCTCTACCAATTCGCATGCTCCTCCCACAGAAGAACAAAGCCCCAGTCAAACTTTGCTGGAGTTCTGTCTCCTCTTCCCCAACTACAGCTGAGATCTTGAAGGCACAGACTGTGCTTTTTATAGCTTTGCATCCCTGAAACTCTCAGCACACAACTAGGATACTTAGTAGGAGCTGGACAAGTTCTTGATACCTAAGTCCTGGGATATCCAACAGGTTGGTCATCCCTGTCCAGTTGATGTCCAGTGTCTGCAAGAAAAGGGCAGGGGAGTCAGGACAGATCCCATGGTCCATCTGTCCAGTGGCTTCCAGGCCCCACCACTGCTTGTCAGTATTCTTGTCCATGCCCACCTACCTCTCTTTACCCTCCCCTGTCCTAGGTCTCCCAGTCCCCAATGTTTTCTCTTACCGGGCGTTTGATAAAGAACATCGACACAGCCCCCACAATAGGAAGGTTCCCCGTGAGGGGCTCAAGAATCACCCTCAGGACTCCATGTAGCTAGGGCAAGAAAAGAAAACCAAAGCTGTTCCCTAGAAGAGTCTCTGTGTCTTCCCACACGTCCCCGGGCCTTGATTTCTCCAGGTTCCCACCTCTTCATATCCCCTGAAACTCAGGGCAAAGACTCTGCAATGAGGCCCCTGACATCTGTCCTACCTGCATACCCTTGACTCCTGCTTTGCAGAAATATTTCTTTACTTCCACATCAATCTGCAAGTCACCTACATAGCTGGAAGTTATAAGGAAGATAATTAAGGCTAAGTAGAGAGTAGGGGCAGCTAAGTAGCCAGGAATGACCAGGACCCACTGACAGGGAAGCAGGAAGGTGGTGAGTTACCTGATGTTCATGTCCAGGAGGATCTGATCTTTTCTCTGACTGGGGTGAACCTTGACCCCTATGATGCGTAATGGCTAGAGAGAGAAGTGATCTCAAAGAGGGGCAGGACGGAGACAGGAGCGCCTCAGCCCCTTGTGCCTCCCCAACGCCATCCACTTCCTTGCACACATTACCTTTTCACCCAGTTCCACTCGTGTAAATGTGAATGTTTGCAGATGGGGGTTAGATCCCCGAACAGCGGGGGCCACAGTTTCAGCCAGAAGCTTTTCCATGTACTGACCTAGGAAGGGCCACACCTGGGCCACAATCTGGGAGGAAAGAGAATGGTCAGAGAGTCGTCCTTCCCTCTAAAGACACGCACTGGCTGGGCATGGTGGCACACATCTGTTTCCTAGGCAATGTGGCTGAGGTAGGAGGATCATGAATAAGGCCAAGGTGAGCGACATATCCAGACCTGGGGCAGGGAGATCTATTCTTTCAGATTTTTCCCTAAGGACAGTACTCAGGCTAGAAGTGAAGTGTGACAAGGGCTGGCAAGAGGAATGAACCCCACTGAGGGGAAAACAGAAGACAGTCCTCACCTTGTTTATCCATTCAGCCTTTTCCACATCTGGAAAGCTGACCTAGAGGTGAGGAAGACAGAGGCAGTGATGAGTATGCTTTCCACCTATGCTTCCTAAGAGGTGGGCGGGGTGCCCAGAGAAGGGGTGGAACGTGGCCATCTGATAGGGACTCCTCACAACCAGAGGCTGGGGGGGCGGGTCCTGTAGAGGTCTACTCTCTCATTTCCTTTTAAAGCAAAGTTGGAATTTTTAAGAAAAGGTTTAAGAGGCTGGAGAGATGGCTCAGTTGTTGAGAGCACCAGCTTCTCTTGAACAGTGCCCGTCTTCAGTTCCCAGCACCCACATGGCAGCTAACAACCATTTGTAACTCCAGTTCCAAGGAATCTGATCTCTTCTGGCCTCTGCAGGCACTGCATACACATGGTACTTACATACATGCAGGCAACACACTCTTACATATAAAAATAAAAAGTTAAGGTTTTAGCTGAGCACGAGGACACAAAGCTTATAGTCTCAACACTTGGAAGGTGGAGGCAAGGAAGATCAGGAGTTCAAAGCCAGGCCGGGCTACATAAGACTAAGGTTTTAAAAAAGGATGGGGCTGGGGAGATAGTCCAGTGGTTAAAAGCACCAACTGCTTTTTCAAAGGACCCGGGTTTGATTCCCAACACCCATATTGCTGCTAACAACCTCTGAAACTCCAGTTCCAGGGGAATCTGATGGTTTCTTCTGACTCCCTGGGCATTGCATGGTACGGGTACATTAACACACATGCACATAATGTATTCATATACATAAAATAAAATAGGGGCTGGAGAGATGGCCTAGCAGTTAAGAGCGCCGACTGCACTTACAGAGGACTCGGGTTTGATCCCCAGCACCCACATGGCAGCCGAGAACCATCTGAAACTCCAATTCCAGGAGAACTCCAGTTCCAGGGGAATCCGACACCCTCTTCTGACCTCCGCGGCATTGCACTATATGGGTGCACACACCTGCATGCAGACAGTACATTCATACACATACAAAAAAAGAAAAAATAAATAAAAATACATTTTTTTAATTAAAAAAGATGGGTTGGAGGGGCTGGAGAGATGGCTCGGCGGTTAAGAGCACCGACCGCTCTTGCAGAAAACCCGGGTTCGATCCCCAGCACCCACATGGTGGCTGAAAACCGTCTTTAACTCCAGTTCCAGGGGAATCCGACGCCCTCTTCTGACCTCTGCAGCATTGCATGACACGGGTGCACCAACCTACATGCAGACAGTACATTCATACACATACAAAAATAAATAAAAAATTAAAAAAAAAAGATGGGTTGGAGAGATGTCTTAATGATTAAGAGCACTGGCTGACCTTTTTTCTTTTTTTTTTGGTCTTTTTGAAACAGGGTCTCCCTGTAGCCCCAGATGTCCTGGAACTATGTAGACCAGGCTGGCCTTCAACTCAGAGATCCAACAGCCTCTGCCTCCTGAGTGCTGGGATTAAAGGCGTGCGCCACCACGCCTGGCCTGGCTGATCTTGCAAAGGACCCAGGTTCAGTTTCCAGCAGCCACATGGCGGCTGACACCCACTCGGTCCACATGTGGTACAATTATATGCAGGCAAAACACTCATATATAAAAATATATGTGATAAAATAAACTTTAAGAAGAAAAATTGATATAAATGTAATCACAAGCCTCGGGGGCACCGAGGCTTCTAATCAAGGGGCTTGGCAGCTTCAGGCCACATAAAGTGCTTCAGATAGCTCTGGGATGTGAAATGACAGCATCTGTGGTACAGAGGACGAGGAGGAGATGCCCAGGGAAGGAGAAGGGCATATTCTTTCAGCAGGAGGAGATCTTGTCAAATCAGAGTTCCAAGGAATCCTGGGATAAAGAAGTCCTGCTTCCTTTGTCCAGCCTTCCCTGCTCCCCTGGGACTGGGCTAGGACTCCCAGTGGGGAGGTGAAGAAAGGGAATCCCTGAGAACCTAGGGCGCGGCCAGAAGAGCTACTTGGGCCTTGTGCGCTAGTGCCTTCAGAAACCTCAGCTCTTCTCGTGTGTGTGTGTGTGTGTGTGTGTGTGTGTGTGTGTGTGTGTTCGTTCTCTCCCACACTCCTTCCCCCCTCCCCCCCCCCTTTCCTGTGTGACTCCTTTTATGGGAAAGGACACCTGCCCTCTGTGGTGCCCGGAGAAGGATTAATTTTCATGGATAGGGAGTAGGAGAAACAGTTGCTGCTGAGGGGTACAAGTCCCATAGAACCTTTTCTTTCTTCTCTCCAGGCCTGAAAAGTGTAGCTGGGTCAGCCATCCTCTCCCCAACTGGCACCTCTTGTGGGAAGGGTAGGCAGGGTGGCAGGGAGGGGCCAGTAATGGGCTCAGCTTCAGCCCCAGGAGACTGTGCTCGGTTAGAAGGGCCTGGGTCAGAAGGGAGCAGGCGAGCCAGCGAGCAAGAATCTAGCAAGCGCTGCTCACAGTCCGGAAAAGGGTGGGGCCGCCCCGGGGCGCGAGTAGTGCGGGTAGCGAGAACCACAGCAGCCGGGCTGGTCTCTTCCCAGCACCCCCTCCCTTGGCCCAGCGGCTGCCCATGCTGCCAGCTGGCATGAGGCTGGGGGGAGACAGCCGTGGGTCGTTTCCAGGTGCCGCTAAACAAAGCCTGCAGGGCTAGGTCCCAGCTGTACCTAGGACAGGGCAGGGCAACCCTTAAGTAGGGACTGGGAAAGGCAAAGACCCCTGAGCCCATTAGGGACCGCGATCCCCAGCGGGAGAGCGAGTGGGGAAGTCAGGGGAGCGAGCGTCATACGCCCGGCTGCAGGGAGGCTGTCCCGGAGCGGTCCCTCGGGCACTGCTGAGGTCGGGGAGCAGAGGAAGAAGTCTTGGATCCCAGCACGATCCGCTCTGCGGTATGGGTGGGTGTGCAGCGCGGGCCGCCGTGTCCCGGCAGACTTGCAACTAAGCCGGCCAGGCGAGGGTCTGGGGGCCTCTGTCCCGACGTGGGGGGCTGACTTCGGGGTGTGGACGGACGAGGTGTGCCGTGCTGCCCCGAAGCGGCTCACTCACCCAGGCAGGTAGCTCTCGCTGGCTCATGTACAGCGTTTTGGCGGTGATCCGCTCCTCGTCCTCCAGGAGCTGCCTCGCCGCCCGCAGGCTGCGTTCTTTCTGGTCGCGCACCCGGCGCCAGCCCAGGTAGAGGGCGAGGCCGAACAGCACGAAGCCCACGCCGAGACCCGCGGCCCCCGCCAGGTACACGGGCACCAGCACTAGTAAGCGCCGCCCGAAGGAAGTCAACAGCGCCAGCGCCTCGCCCGCCGCTCCGGGGCCAGCAGGTGGAACCCCGGGCCCCGGGTCCGGCTCCGGGGGGCCGGCAGGAGACTGCTCGGAGGGCTTGGAGGGAGCGGGGAGCTGCCCCGGGGCGCTGGAGCCCGCCTCTGGGGAGCGCTCCATGGGGCCGCCGCGGGGAGGAGCCGCCCGACCCGGACACCAGCTGGAGGCAGCTCAGGCGCTGGTCCAGCTCTCCTATATGCCGGGATCCCCCGGGACCTCAAGCCACGCCTGGCCCCGGACCGCTGGGGTTGGTTCGCGCCGCGTAGACCGAGGTGGAGTCGAAAGGTCCGCCCCTCTTCTTCAGGGAGGCGTGAGGCAGGACCTTCCTGATTGGACCAGAGAGCCAAGATGGGCGGTCTGGGATGGCGGGAAAAAGAGGAAAGAAACTAAAAGGCAGCATCTGATTGGTCATTAAAGAGAAGGAGGTGTGGTGTGCCACTTAGAGAGGCGGGACCAAACGCCCCTCCCACGTGGGATTGGAGCGCCTGTGCAATGACGTCATGCAAATCGCTAGTCCAGTTACTGAGTTCTAGAGTGAGCTGGATTTGCGAAGTTGAGGGGTGGCGGGAGGTTAGATTCCGTCTATCCTTTCAGACACTCTGGCAGAATTTGGTCTGATTCTTATACGTTCTTTGTCAACTTTCTTTAAGTTTTGATACGCTAAGCACATTCTTATTTTTCAGGTTTTTTTCCCCTAGCTATCCTTACAAAAGAAGAGGAAATTACCCTATTTGGAATGAAAGCATTCGATGACCGACCCTGTCATCTATCCAGTCCCCAGCCCCTTACCTTGTTTGTGAAGAGTAACGACCGACTCTAGAGAAAACTGCAGAATGAGAATTAGAGTTTGAATACTCCAGCCTTTAAGGAAGGAGAGGGGGATAAGCAGAACTGTAGTTTTGTTTTGTTTTGTTTCAGAAATCTCCAAGAGTTAGTCATCACTTTCATTGAGGGCCAACTCAGACTAAATTGACTCCAAAAATGGGAGAGGGTTCAACTGCAGCAACAATCACTACATTTCCCAATAATTTCCTGACACAGGAGCTTCTACAACACTAAAATGAATTCATCCAGACAGGAGAGCGCACAGCTGCATTTGAGAGGCTAATGCAGGCCAGTTTGGGCTACCTTGTGAGCTCTAGGCCAGTCTGAGATGCTTATTGGAAATCAAAGAAAGAACAGATGGGAAGAAAAGAAGGGAAGAAGGGCTGGAGAGATGGCTCAGAGGTTAGGAGCACTGACTGCCCTTGCAGATTCCCAGCACCCATTTGGCAGCTACCAACTGTTGGTAACTCTAGTTCCAGGGAATCAAAAGCCCTCTTCTGACCTCGGTAGGCACTGCATGACAAGGGTGCCCTTACATGCAAGCAATACAGTAGTACACCTAAAATAAAAATTAAAAAGAAAATTTAAAAAGAAGGGAGCGCTGGGCGTGGTGGTCCACACCTTTAATCCCAGAACTCAGAAGCAGGCAAATGTCTGTGAGTTTAAGGCCAGCCTGGTCTACACAGTGAGTTCCAGGTCAGCTCATGCTACAGGGAGACCCTGTCTCAAGAAGACTAAAAACAATTAAAATTAAAATGAAATAAAAAATACAAAATAAAACAAGGAGTCAGTAACAAAAGGAAAAATTCTGTATGATGCTACTTACACAAGGAACCCTGTAGCATACAAGTTCATACAGACAAATGGTTGCCAGGGGCAGCAGGGAGAGGGAATAGGGAGTTACTGTGCACAGAGATAGAGATTCATGGGGGGGGGAAGAAGAGGGAGAGAGGGAGAGAGGGAGAGAGGGAGAACCAACAAGAGGACCTGAGTTCAACCCCCAACCATATAAACAAGCTCAGTGGGTAAATGCACTTGCTGCAAAATCCTGATTCAGGTCTCCAGAACCCTGAAAAATTCAGACACAGCTCAAGCATCTGTAATCTCATCAAGCCCCTCCCTATGGGAAGTAGAAACAGGAGAATGTTCAGAGTCTGAAGGCTGGCTGCACAGTAGTAAAGGGACCCTATCTCCAGGAGACCCTGTCTCAAGGTGGAAAGGTCAGGACTGATATCTGAAAGTTGTCTTCTGACCTCCACGCCTGCGTGCTCCCTGCTCCCTACATTTATTGCACACTGTACGTGGGCAAGCGCGCACGCGCGCGCACACACACACACACACACACACACACACAGCTGGGTGCAGCATGTTCCTATAAGTCCAGCTCTGGGGAGGCAGAGACAGGAGGATCCCCAGGGCTTGCTGATCAGCCAGTCTAGCCTCTCAAAAAATAAGGTGGAGGGATGGCAATATGTCTTAGTGAGTTGCTAGGTAGACCAGGCTGGCCTTGAACTCACAGAAATCTGCCTGCCTCTGCCTTCTGGGATAAGGAGGGCGCCACCATGCCTGGCAAAAAAGTTTTGTGTTTGTTTTTTTTTAAAAGAACATCAGGGAGCCGGGCTTGGTGGCGCACACCTTTAATCCTAGCACTTGGGAGGCCGAGGCAGGCAGATCTTTGTGAGTTCGAGGTCAGCCTGGTCTACAGAGTGAGTTCCAGGACAGCTGGGACTACAGGGAGACTCTGTCTCGAAAAGACCAAAATAAATAAATAAATAAATAAATAAATAAATAAAATAAAATAAAATAAAATAAAAGAACATCAGGGGAGGGGCTGGAGAGATGGCCTAGCAGTTAAGCGCACCAATTGCTCTTGCAGAGGACCCGGGTTCAATCCCCAGCACCCACTTGGCAGCTGAGAACCCTCTGTAACTCCAATTCCAGGAGAACTCCAGGAATTGGAGTTACAGTGAATCCGACACCCTCTTCTGACCTCTGCGGCATTGCACAGACCTACATGCAGACAGTACATTTATACACATAAATAAATAAATAAAATTTAAAAAAGAACATCAGGGGGCTGTAAAGATTAGATCAGCGGTTAAGAGCACCAACTGCTCTTGCAGAGGACCCGGGTTCAATTCCTGGCACCCACATGGCAGCTAAGAATCTTCTTTAACTGCAGTTCCAGGGGAATCTGACACCCTCTTCTGACCTCCCGCAGCATTGCATGACTCGGGTGCACCAAGCTTTCTTTCCCTCCCCCTCATTCTTTTGCTTTTATATTACTCTAAAATATGCATACATACCCTCCACCCATATACCAAAAATTCCTAAATCAGAAAATAAATGGTAGCTTAATTCTAGAACCTGTTCAGGGATTCACAATATAAGAGCACAGTTGTTTTCCAATTGAGAGGAATCTAACATTAATATAGCTCAGTTTGCCTTACAACTAGGTACTTGGCGCTAGCATCCACAGGTGAAGGATACCATTCATGGTTTGCTTTTCTGGGCCCGTGTTACTTCACTTAACATAATATCTTCTAGTTCCATCCATTTACCTGCAAAGTTTATATGTCATCTTTCTTTTTTTTTAATTTTTATTTATTTATTTTATTTATTTATTTTTGGTCTTTTAGAGACAGGGTCTCCCTGTAGCCCTAGCTGTCTTGGAACTCACTCTGTAGACCAGGCTGGCCTTGAACTCACAAAGATCCACCTGCCTCTGCCTCCCAAGTGCTAGGATTAAAGGTGTGTGCCACCACACCCAGCTTAACTTTTATTTATTTTTTATGTGTATGAATGTACTGTCTGCATGTAGGTTTGTGCACCTGTGTTGTGCAATGCCACAGAGGTCAGAAGAGAGTGTTGGATTCCTTTCCTTGACTGTTGATAGATTAAAAAAAAAAGAGAGAGAGAGTGTTGGATTCCCATGGAACTAGAGCTAAAGATGGTTCTCAGATGCCATGTGGATGTTGGGGATCAAACCCAGGTCCTCTGCAAGAGCAGTCGGCACTCTTAACCACTAGGCCATCTCTTCAGCCCAATTTCATCTTTCTTTACCGCTGCATAACCATTGTGTAGATGTTTTCTCTATCCACCTGTTGGCTGGGGGGCAACTCCTTTAATTTTCTTCTACTAATTGTGGGATCTTTTGGGACAGGCCAGGGTCTTGCTGATCACGTGGCTTCTTTGGAAGCACTGAGGACATTCCCTTTGCAACAACCCTACTGTTTGCAGAATGCATGCTGGTTGGAGTCCAATCTCTGAGGTCTTCATGGCCTCTCTGACCAAGATGACAGGGGAAACCTGGGAATAAGGCTCAGGTGGAAGAATGCTAGCCTAGCATGCATGAACCCTAGGTTCTGTCCCCAGCACCACATAAAACCAGGTGTGGTGACACAGCCCTGTAATCTCAGCACTCAGAAGGTGTAAGCAAGGTCATAGGTCATCCTCAGTTATAGAGTAAGTACAAGGCCAGCCTGTTCTATCTGAAACCCTGTCTCATAAATAGGAGGTTGTATGACACTTTTATTTTTATTTATTTATTTATTTATTTATTTATTTATTTATTTATTTATTTATTTATGTCTTTTCAAGACAGGGTCTCCCTGTAGCCCCAGCTGTCCTGGAACTCACTCTGTAGACCAGGCTGGCCTTGAACTCACAAAGATCCGCCTGCCTCTGCCTCCCAAGTGCTAGGATTAAAGGCGTGCGCCACCACGCCCTGCGAAGGAACAATTTTCTATCTCCTGCCTGTCCCCTCCATCTTCCCAGAAGTAAGCAGGCAGGAAAAGGAAACAAAGAGGTTGCGAGGAAGGTAGATGATCTGAAAGCCAGAGCTATCGCTGCAAAAGGATGAACCTTCTCCCACGGAAACTTTCAGAGAGCTGAGACGAGGCTCCCAGGTCTGAAGAATAGACAGGGTGACCTCTGGAGTCTGTTTTCTAAACTCTTCCTCTTCCTCACCCTGTCCATATCATGACGCTCTCTTATTTAAGAGCCCAGCAAAACATTTGCAGAAAGGTTTTCTCACAGCTGGGACCCAGAAGCCACAGGATGACCTGCAATGCAGTTAACACTAGCTCCACCCATTGACAGTCGTGTTCCCCTTGTGCCACCTGGCGGTGAGAAGCAGTAAGTGGGCCGTTTGTTGGAGTGTCTTCAAGAGGGCAGAGCAAGGCTTGAGCTAGGACTTGAGGTCGTGTTTGTAAATCGTAATCGCCTCCTAGAGGAAGCAGAGGGTCAGATGTGGTATTGTGCTCAGGAAGATGGAAGAAGTAACAAGATTTGAGGAAACACTTATCTGTATTTTCCTCAAAGGTTACAATCCCATTGTCAATGTCTCTATCAGAACTTTAGTATATTAAGTCTGCAGTTAGACACCTAATAGAATCCTGGCCCCTTCCCTTAGTATGCAAAACCCTAAGCATATTACATATGTTTCTTTTTTTTTATTTTATTTATTTTTTATGTGTATGAATGTACTGTCTGCATGCAGGTTTGTGCACCCGTGTCGTACAATGCTGCAGAGGTCAGAAGAGGGTGTCGGATTCCCCTCGAACTGGAGTTAAAGACCGTTCTTAGCCACCATGTGGGTGCTTGGGATTGAACCCCGGTCCTCTGCAAGAGCAGTCGGCGCTCTTAACCACTAGGCCATCTCTCCAGCCCCCATTACATATGTTTCTTTTACTTTGTTTTTAGTTTAGTTTTGTTTTTGTTTGTTTTTCTAGACAGGGTTTCCTGTAGCTCAGGGTAACTGGGCTCTTTTTTTTTTTTTTGGTCTTTTTGAAACAGGGTCTCCCTTTAGTCCCAGCTGGCCTGGAGCTTGCTATGTAGACCAGGCTGGCCATGAACTCACAGAGATCTACCTGCCTCTGCCTCCCAAGTGCTGGGACCCAAAGATATTCTTAAACTCCTGATCCCCCGCTTCAGCCTTACAGGTGTGAGCCACCATGCCAAGCTAAGATAGCTATTATATATACATATATATACACACACACACACACACACACACACACACACAGAGCTGGTCATGGTGGTGCACACCTCTAATTTCAGCACTACATAGGGAGTTTCAGAGTTTCAGACCAGCTGGGGCTACAGGGAAACCCTGTCTCAAAAAGACCAACAAAGAAATTTATATGCATGTGTGTTTCTGTGAATTCCCATGTTAGAGGGTGCGGTGGAGGCCCGAAGGCGGCACCTGACCCCCTGGAGCTCTATCCAGACCCCCACTTTTTCCTTTAATCATTTTTTTTTTACACTTTTTTTTTTTGGCGTTTTCGAGACAGGGTCTCCCTATAGCCCCAGCTGTCCTGGAATTCACTCTGTAGACCAGTCTAGCCTTGAACTCACAAAGATCCACCTGCCTCTGCCTCCCAAGTGCTAGTATTAAAGGCGTGTGCCACCACGCCCAGCTGATTTTTTTTTTTTTTTTTGAGAGACAGGATCTTACTATGTCGCTCTGGTCGGCCCAGAACTTGATATGTAGACCAAACTGGTCTCTAACTCACAAAGAACTTCCTGCCTCTGCCTCCTGAGTGCTGGTATTAAAGGCATGTGCCACCATGCCCACTCTGAATGTTTTTTTTTCTTCTAATGATTAAAATTACTTTTAGAGGATCTGGATTTGGTTCCTAGCACTAATGGCTCACAACTGTCTATAACTGCAGTTCCAGGGAGTTATGATGCCCTCCTCTGACCTCTGTGGGCATTGCATACATGTGGTATACTTACCATGTTTTTTGTTTTTTTTTTTATTTCTGTATGTGTATGAATGTATTGTCTGCATGCAAGTCTGTGCACCCGTGACGTGCAACGCCGCGGAGGTCAGAAGAGGGTGTCCGACTCCCCTGGAACTGGAGCTCTCCTGGAACTGGAGTTTCAGACGGTTCTCGGCCGCCATGTGGGTGCTGGGGATCGAACCCGGGTCCTCTGCAAGAGCGGTCAGCGCTCTTAACCGCTAGGCCATCTCTCCAGCCCACATGTGGTATACTTACAAACATGCAGGCCAACCACTTAAATACATAAAAATAAATAAAACTTTAAAAAATATCTACTTTCAGCCGAGTGTGGTAGTGCATGCCTTTAATTCCAGCACTTGGGAGACAGACAGGCAGATCTCTGTGAATTCAAGGTCAGCCTGGTCTACATAAGTTCTAGGACAGCTGGGGCTTCGTGGAGACCCTGTCTCAAAAGGACCCCCCAAATTATTTTCAGATGGATATGTTCTGTGTCTGACCAGTTGTCAGATTCTGCTGTGGCCAGGCGATGCATCTACAACTGAACCTCTACACTCAGAATGAGGGGCAGAGAGAAAACGAGCACACCCCTCAGTTCCCACCAGTAAAGCTTCCTTACACAATAGAGTGTGATGCAGATGGCCATAACTAGTCAAGATGCAAAGAATGGGAGCCTCCAGAGTGTGTATCCCTGAATGGGGTTCCGATATTAAATCTCACCCATGGCTCAGGGATCACTTCAGAAGAGGGGGCAGAAAGATTGTAAGAGCCAGGGCTGCTGCATGAACCTAGAGAAGCAGTGACTTACAATTGACCGTAAGCTTTCACATGTAAACTTGTGGCAATGTAGGCATAGGGCACAGGACCCATGCTAACTAGGACAAGGTCTCAAAGCAGAGCAAGAGAAATGAGTGGGGTACTGACCCTGGACTGAGAACTATGAGATACTGAGTACTGTTGGGTGAGGGAGAGTATGCCTTACCTAGGATTCCTAGATGTGCTGCCTAGACTCCAGCAGATCTATTTGCACAGAAGGACGTTTGGGTTTGGCAGCTTAACTGGATAGGCATTAGCTTGGATGTTGTAATGTAATGCATATGTTCTGATGGGGAGTTGGGGCATAGGGGGAACTGGGTTTGATTGGGAACCATTATATGAGTTGTACAAATGCTCAATAAAAAAAATCTTTATTTTAAGCCAGACATGGTGGCACATACCTCTAATACCAGCACTTGTGAGGCAGAGGCAGGCTGATCACTGAGATCAAGGTCAGCCTAGCCTACATATTGAGATCCAGAACAGATGGGGCTACAGAGAGACCCTGATTAAAGGCATGCACCACCAAGCATAATAAATACTTAAAAAAATTTTTTAATTTATTCTTATATGTGTAGGAATGTACTGACTGCATGTAGGTTTGTGCACCCGTGTCATACAATGCTGCAGATGTCAGAAGAGGGCGTCGGATTCCCCTGGAACTGGAGTTAAAGACGGTTCTCAGCCGTCATGTGGGTGCTGGGGATGGAACCCGGGTCCTCTGCAAGAGCAGTTGGAGCTCTTAACCATTAGGCCATCTCTCCAGCCCCAATAAATACTTTTTAAAAGAAAAGAAAAAGAGGGTTGGGGATTTAGGTTAGTGGTTGAATGTTTGCCTACCAAGCACAAGGCCCTAGGTTTGGTCCTCAGCTAAAAAAAAGAAAAAACAAAAAAATCAAAACAAACAAAAAAATATTTAGGAGAACACAGTGTGTAGGATTGTTCCTCTTGGGCAGAACACAGAGCTGCTTTATTTACAACCCATAACTAAGGCTCTACCACCTTCTTGAGGCTCTTAGAAAAGTACTGAGACCATAATATATCTTCTGCTAAATGTTTATGAATTGAGGACTCAGATCTTATTTATTTATTTGTTTTTTTCAATTATTTTTTATGTGTATGAGTGTATTGTCTGCATGTAGGTTGGTGCACCTGTGTTGTGCAATACCGCAGAGGTCAGAAGAGGGCGTCAGATTCCCCTGGAACTGGAGTTAAAGATGGTTCTTAGCTACCATGTGGGTACTGGGGATCAAACCTGGGTCCTCTGCAAGAGCAGTTGGTGCTCTTAACCACTGAGCCATCTCTCCAGCCCCTTTATTGGTCTTTTCAAGACAGGGTCTTCCTATTGCCCCAGCTGTCCTGGAACTCTACAGACCAGGCTGGCCTTGAACTCACAAAGATCTGCCTGCCTCTGCCTCCTGAGTGCTAGGATTAAAGGCATGCACCACCATGCCTGGCAAGCTTTTTATTTATCTTTTTGAGACAGGGTCTCCCTGTAGCCCCAGCTGTCTGTAGACCAGGCTGGCCTGGAACTCACAAAGATCCACTTGCCTCTGCCTCCCAAGTGCTAGGATTAAAGGTGTGCACCACCATGCCAGGTCAAGATTTGATTTTTATAACAATGCTGGGGATTGAATCCAGGACCTTGAACATGCTAAGCAAGCCCTCTACTGCTGAACTATATAGTCTTTGCTCAAAAATTTAACTCTTTAGAGCCAATTGGAAGTTCCATGTTGTTGTCACATGAATTACTGCTTTTTTTTTTTTTAAAGAATTCTTAAAGTTCTTTTTTTTATTTATTTTTGTATGTGTATGAATGTACATGTAGGTTTGTGCACCCGTGTCGTGCAATGTCAGAAGAGGGTGTCAGATTCCCCTGGAACTGGAGTTAAAGACGGTTCTTAGCTGCCATGTGGGTGCTGGGGATTGAACCCTGGTCCTCTGCAAAGAGCAGTAGGCGCTCTTAACCGCTAGGTCATCTCTCCAGCCCTGGTGCACGCCTTTAATCCCAGCACTCAGGAGGCAAAGGCAGGCAGATCTCTGTGAGTTCAAGGCCAGCCTAGTCTACAAAGTGAGTTCCAGGACAGCTGGGGCTACAGGAAGACCTGTCTCAAAAAGACCAAAAAAAAAAAAGAGGAAGACAAAAAAAAAAAAAAGCCAGATGTGGTGGTGCATGCCTTTAATCCTACAACTGGGGAGGGGAGGCAGAGGCAGGGGGATCTCTGTGAGTTCAAGGCCAGCCTGGTCTACAGAGCGAGTTTCAGGACAGCCAGAGTTCCANAGTTCCCACCAGTAAAGCTTCCACCTGTACAACACACAAGATGATATGGAAGTAAGACAGATGGCCACACTACACTACTACCCACAGAGGAGAGGAAAGTAGGAGCACTCCAAGAACCCTTTGTGCAACTCCCGCGAAAGATGGGGTAGTATTCGATGATTCCTAAAGCTCTCACGCAGCCACTATATACGATCAGCCACCAATGAATCACTTCAGTAAGAAGAGGGCAGAAAAGCATACTGTAAGAGCCGGCTCAAGCTGCATAATAGACACCTAAGAGAAGCAGATGACTTGACCAAGTTAGGAACCGCGTACAGCATTATCCGCATGAAAAGCTAAAAACTATGACTGTGGCAATTACGCAGCTATAGGTGCCAAGCAAGGACCCAAGTATATGGAGGTAAGAGCTCGAAAGACTTCACACATGACAATGCTAACTAGACAAGGTACTCAAAGAAAGCAGTGGACGCGTAAGAAAGGAAAATAGAGTACATGGGTACCTTCCGTGGGACCCCTGGGTGACTGTGATGAAACTAATGAGCCAATACCTGCGTACTGTTGGGTGAGGATGAGTATGCCTTACCTATGGATTCTAGATTGTGCTGATTCTAGACTCCCAGCTAGTTTATTCTATTTGCACAGTAAGGACGTTTGGTTGTTTCTTGGGTCAGTAAACTGGATAGGCATTAGCTTGGATGTTGTAATGTATATATGCATATGTTTGAGGGGATGCTAGTCGGGGCATATGGGGGAACTGGGTTTATTTTGGGCAACCATTTATATTGAAGTGTGACATTACTTATTACGCTACAATTTAAAAAAAAAATCTTTCTGAAGCCAGAACATGGTGGCACAGATACCCTTAATACGCTAGTGAGCTTTTCATGCGCGGCTTTATCTATTCAGTGAAGTCAGAACAGCGCTCAGGCCTGATCACTTGAGACTTACTATTCTTCCTTCCAATATTGAGAATCACAGAACAAGATTGGGGCTGACAGATAGAGACCCTATGATTAAAAGGCATTTTTTTCCACACCAACATTAGCTAATTTATATACCTTGAAAAATTTTTATTTGATTACCTTATTACTGTGACGTGATTCTTCCTACCCTACCCCAGCTGTCCCGTTGTGCAATCCTTGTTTCATAACATGCTGCACGATGTGGTACAGTTCGACCGAGCGCGTTCCGGACTCTCCCCTGGAACTGGAGTATAAAGACGGTTCTCAGCCGTCATGTGGGTGCTTGGGGATGTGAACCGCGGTCTCTTGCAAGAGCAGTTGGAGCTTCTCTTACCTTTTAGGCCATTAACTTCTCCGCCCTCAATAAATGCACTTCTTTTCTTAAAGAATTAAGAAAAAAAGAGAGGTGGGATTAGGCGTTAGGGGTTGAATGTTTGCCTAACCATATGCACATTAGGCACATGGTTTGGTCCTATTGCTAAAAAAAAGCTTAAAACAATAAAAAAATCAATTAACATACATAAAATATCTTTTATGAGAACACCAGTTCGTTTTGAGCCCACTGGTGTTCCTACTTGGAAGAACAACAAGAGTAGTTGCTTTATTTACACACCCATAACCTAGGCTTTTTTCCTATCCCTTTTTTTCCTCTTGTAGGCATCTTCAAAAATGTATCTAGGACCTATGATATCTACTCTCTCTAACAGTTTATGATTGTAGGATTCCAGCATTCTTTCATTTATTATTTTTGTTTTTTTCAGACTGTTTTATTTATTCGTGTTTATTGACGTGATTTGATCTGCAATGTAGGTTGTGCACCTGGTGTTCGTTATGCAATAACCGTGTATCGAGGTCAGAACTTAATAGGGCCCGTCAAGATTTCCCCCTGGAATGTGAGTTTTACAAAAAAACTGGTCTTAGCCTACATGCTGGGTACTTGGGGAATCATAAATCTGGGTCCCTCTGCAATGAAGTTTGTGCTTTATAACTCATCGCGTCCATCTCTCCCGCCCCCTTTATTGCTGTCTTTTCTCAAAGACAGGGTCGTTCTCACTTTGGCCCAGACTGTCCTGCGAACTCTTACAGACCAGGCTGGCATTTGATTCCGTCACCAAAGATCTGCCTTCTGCCTCTGCCCTCCTGAGTGCTAGATTAAGGCTTATGCACCACACATGCCTGGCAAGTTTTTATTCTTTTTTTATTTATCTTTTTGAGACAGGGGTCCCCTGTAGCTCCCAAAGGCTGGATCTGTAGACCAGGTCTGGCCTTGGAACACTCACACACAGCATCCAATTTGCCTCTGCCTCCCAAGTGCTTGGAGATTAAGGTGTGCACCACCATGCTCTACGGCGTCTACGAATATTGATTATTTTTATAACAATAGTCTGGGATTGTACTCCCAGGACCTTGACAGCATTTTTTACTAACGTCATAAGCACTCTCTTTGTCTGGCTTTTTTCGATTACTCTTCACTTATTACGTCTTTGCTCAAAAATGTTATAATCTCTTTAGTAGCCCAACTTGGAAAGTTTCCATGTTGTTGTCACATGAATCTACTGCTTTTTTTTTTTTAAAGAATTCTTAAAGTTCTTTTTTCTTATTAATTTTGTATGTGTATGAATGTACTATCGCAGTAGGTTTGTGCACCTGTACGTGCAATGTCAGAAGAGAGTGCGTGTCATGATTCCCCTGGATCTGGTAGTTAAAGGCGTTCTTAGCTTGCATGTGGGTGGGGATTGTCTGGGATTTGACCGTGGAGGTTCCTTCTGCTAAAGAGCAAGTATGCGCTTCCTCTTAACCGCTTAGGTCCCACTTCTCTTTCTCCAGCCCTGGCTTGCATCCTCGGCTCTTTCAATACCCTCACACTCAGGAGGGCCTAAAGGCAGGCAGATCTTCTGTGAGCTCAGGACCAGTCCTAGTTCATACAAAGGTGAGGTTCCAGGAAACTGGGCTGGGAGCTACAGGAAACGCTATGTCTCAAAAAGACCACAAAAAAAGAGGAAAGACAAAAAAAAAAAAAAGCCATGTATTGTTCTGTGGGTCACCATGCCTATTTAATCCTCAAATGGGGAGGGGGAGGGCAGACGGCCAGGGGATCTCTGTGAGTTCAAAGGCCAACCTGGTCTAAACAGAGCGAGTTTCAGGACAGCCCAAAGTTCCAGGGAGCATGTCACAAAAGGCCAAAAATAACAAAAAAAAGAGAGAAGAGTAGAAAGACAATTAGTAAAATGTCATAGCTGTCTTAATCATTCCCTGATACTTAGAAAATGCAGGGTGGCTGCGTGTGGTGACATGCGCCTTTAATCCTAAGCACTTGGGAGCAAGCAGGGGGCAAATCTTGTGAGTTCAAGGCCAGCCTGGTCTACAGAGCTGGAGTTCAGGACAGCTGGGGCTACAGGGAGACCCTGTCTCGAAAGAGACCAAAAAAAAAAAAAAAAAAAATCTGTGCCAGGGTGTCTTCTAAGCAGGACAAGCTAAGTATAGAAGTCCAAACAACTCAGGGTAGTTAATTTTCTACGTCTTAATGTAAATTCTTTTTTTTTTCTTTTTTTTAAAAAAAAAATTTTTTTTTATTAATTTTATTTATTTCTGTATGTGTATGAATGTACTGTCTGCATGCAAATCTGTGCACCCGTGTCGTGCAATGCCGCGGAGGTCAGAAGAGGGTGTCGGATTCCCCTGGAACTGGAGTTCTCCTGGAATTGGAGTTTCAGACGGCTCTCGGCCGCCATGTGGATGCTGGGGATCGAACCCGGGTCCTCTGTAAGAACGGTCAGCGCTCTTAACCGCTAGGCCATCTCTCCAGCCCAATTATGTCTATGTTTCAAGGTCGGATTTGCAGCTGGTCAGTAGTAAGGAAAGAGGTCAGGGTCTGGGCTGCCTGGAATTTGATTTGCAGCCTTAGGCTAAGAGTGAAGGTTTCTCTGTTTAAAGTGGAGTTGTTTATTTTTTGTTTTTGTTATATTTTTTTTCCAAAGCCAGTTTTTTTATTAAAGCTTTGTGCAGTTCATATAAATTTCTTTTTTAATTTTTTTCTTTATTATTTTTTATGTGTATGAGTGTACTGTCTGCTTGTAGGTTGGTGCACCCATGTCATGCAATGCCGGAGAGGCCAGAAGAGGGCGTTGGATTCCCCTGGAACTGGAGTTAAAGACAGTTCTTAGCCGCCAAGTGGATGCTGGAAATCAAACCTGGGTCCTCTGCAAGAGAAGTTGGCACTCTCAACCGCTGAGCCATCTCTCCAGCCCCTATACAAATTTTCAAATCTAGACCTGTGCTGTGCCCCTCTCTCTGCCCCCCCACCCCACCAGAACTCATGCATTCTGCCAAACATGTTTTTCATCTTTTTCTCAGTCTCTCTCAAAATTCTCGATGTACAAGTTTACTGTTTCAAGCAGAAATTCACCATTTCAGTCAGTTCTTTGACCCAGTCTTTTCTGTTGTTGTTCCTTCCAATATGCATCACTCCAAAATATGCACATATGCATGCCACATATATCATAGGTTTTAGCATCTTCGGCTTATGATTTTTTTTTCTTTATTAGGCTGAAAGATGTCATGTTTGAAGGCTGCTCCTTGGCAAGCCCAAGCCACCAACAGTTCTGCCTTCCCATGGTCACCAAATGAGGTCCAGTAAGTAACCCATCCTATCTTGATCTTCCTGTACTGTTCTCCATGATACAGCCTGGGTTGACCAACAATGGCAGTCTATACTCTGAAGAGGCTGAAACCCCAGTAGTAACTCAGTGTACAAGTTGGATGTCTCAGGAGTCCCCATCTGAAGTTTTGGAGGATTCTTGGAGAGACATGAGTCTTCAGTCCATATTGGAAGTTTGAAAAGCTGTCTTTGGGCCGGGCGTGGTGGAGCACGCCTTTAATCCTAGCACTTGGGAGGCAGAGGCAGGCGGATCTTTGTGAGTTCAAGGCCAGCCTGGTCTACAGAGTGAGTTCCAGGACAGCTGGGGCTACAGGGAGACCCTGTCTCGAAAAGCCAAAAAAAAAAAAAAAAAGCTGTCTTTGAAGGATGGCAAAAGCAGTGGCAGCCACAGGGTAGATGACAACTGTGCTCTCTTTTTTTTTACTTTTTGTCTTTTTACTAAGATCTCAGGGTTTTTTTTGTTTGTTTGTTTGTTTGTTTTTCCGGTCTTTTTGAGACAGGGTCTCCCTGTAGCCCCAGCTGTCCTGGAACTCACTCTGTAGACCAGGCTGGCCTTGAACTCACAAAGATCCACCTGCCTCTGCCTCCCAAGTGCTAGGATTAAAGGCGTGCGCCACCACGCCCGGCAGACCTTGGGTTTTATACCTGAACTACAATTTCTCAGGCCTTTCTGTTTATTTATTTCTGGTTATACTTTCCTTTTGGATGTTTAAGGGCACACAGTTAGCCCAGATTAACCAAGGTTTTTGTTTTCTAAGGTCACTTGAGGATCTGGTCCTCAAGAGTCACTCAGGTTTTGGGGGGGGGGCCCTGGCTCCTTTTGGCTTTTCAATCACCAGTTCCATCCACTCGAGGACAAAGTAAGGTCTTGCTAGACCAGGCTTCCTTTTTTTTTTTTTTTGTCTTTTAGAGACAGGGTCTCTTTGTAGCCCCAGCTGTCCTGGAACTCATTCTGTAGATCAGGCTGGCCTTGAACTCACAAAGATCCACCCTCCTCTGCCTCCCAAGTGCTAGGATTAAAGGTGTGCACCATTATACCCTGTGACTTCCCTTTTTGAAGCATGAGCAGACTTTCCTCTTTATAGACGGACACTGGCTGAAGTCCCATTAGCGGATCTCCAAGGCCTCTCTGCACAGGAAGACTGGTGACTCACATTTGCAGGACATTTCAAGAGATGGCCCCATGTATAGTCCCCTGGGACTTAGTTGACCTCTGAGGACAAGGAACAAAGTTATCCCTTAATACCCTTGGCCAAATTGGTATGGGCATTAAGTACAGTCATTAAGCATCCAGAAAGGCTAAGTTACACCAGCCTGATACTTTTTTTTTTTGTCTTTTCGAGACAGGGTCTCCCTGTAGCCCCAGTTGTCCTGGAACTCACTCTAGACCAGGATGGCCTTGAACTCACAAAGATCCACCTGCCTCTGCCTCCCAAGTGCTAGGATTAAAGGTGTGTGCCACCACGCCTGGCTCCAGCCTGATACTTTTAACTACTGTGTAATATTTTAGAAAAGGCTTGGGCAAAAGCTCAAGCAGCCCTGCACAAGAAATACTAAGAAGCACTCCCATAAAATAAATACCATGGTCAGACACAGTGTCATGACAAACCAGCCTTTTCCTCATTCCTTGATTTTATACTACTCTAAAATATGCATACATACCCTCCATCCATATACCAAAAATTCCTAACTCTGAAAATAAATGGTAGTTTAGTTCTAGAACCTGTTAAGGTATTCACAATGTAAGAGCACAGTTGTTTTCAGATCATGAGGAATCTACCATTAACATAGCTCAGTTTGCCTTACAACTGGGTACTTGGTGCTAGCATCCACAGATGAGGGATACCATTTATGGTTTGTTTTCTGGGACTGTGTTACTTCACCGAGCATGATATCTTTTTTTAACTTTTTTATTTATTGTTTTTATGTGTATGAGTGTACTGTACACTCATACACATAAAAACAATATGTAGGTTGGTGCACCCATGTTGTGCAATGCCCCAGAGGTCAGAAGAGGGCGTCAGATTCCCCTGGAACTGGAGTTAAAGACGGTTCTTAGCCACCATATGGGTGCTGGGAATCAAACCTGGGTCCTCTGCAAGAGTAGTCAGCGCTCTTAACCGCTGAGCCATCTCTCCAGCCCCAGCATGATATCTTCTAGTTCCATGCATTTACCTGCAAAGTTCATGATGTCATCTTTCTTTTTTTTTTTTTTTATTTTGTTTGAGACAGGGTCTCCATGTAGCCACAGCCATCTGGAACGCAACTCGTAGACCAGGCTGGCCTTGAACTCACAAACGATCCACCTGCCTCTCCTCCGAAGTGCTAGGATTAAAGGTGTGCGACACCAACACCCGGCTGTATTTTTAAATTTTTTAATTGAATTTTGTGTATTGTATACATAACATCGCAGTCAATTGCTTTTATACTCCCTGTCCACTGGCATCCTCCCACAGCCTCCCCACCCCCCAATTCATACATTATGTGATTTGTGTTGGGGCCTGAGTGTCCCCCATAGGCTCTAGGTATTCGGACTTTTGCTTCCAGTTGGTGGCACTGTTTTTGAGAGTCTTGGAGGATGGGCAGTGCTGAGAGGAAGCACATTGTTGGGGGCAGGCTTAGTGAGTTTAACAAGCCCTCGTGGTCTACAGTTGCTTCTCTCTGCTTCCTGTGTTTTTCCTAGAGGTGACCCTCGGCATGCTCTCCAGATCCAGCCCCACGCTCCCGCCACATGGACTCTAATTCCCTGAACCGCCAATCATAAGCTCAAATAAACTCTTCCCTTTTATAGTTCCTTGTTCATGGTGCTTTATCACAGCAACAGAAAATGACAAATACAAGTACTTGGACCAGGAGTGGGGTTGGCTGTGAAGAACCTGACCATAGATTGTTGGGAGAAATGTGGAAGATTTTGAAACTTTGGGCTAGAAATGCTGTTGATTACTGTAAGCAAAGCTTAAAGGGCCATTCTAGTGAGGCCTGGAAGAAAGCATTGCTGCAAAGATGTATTCCAGAGGAGGATAAGACTTGGGCAGCAACTGGGAATTTTGATAAAGAGTCTGGCAGCAGTTTTGCCCACAGCCCAAATGCTTGCTGATGCTAAGTTGAAAAGCAAATGGACTAATGTCTTTTGGTGGATGATTTCAAGACAGCTAGTGTGGAAATGGTGGTGGGGCTGTTAATGGTGAATATTGTGCAGATGTACATTGAAAAAGAGCAAATGGGGGCAGAGGAAATGCAGATGTTACAGTTTGGATCTGAAAAAAAATGCACTAGGAAGATTAAGATGGGCCAAGGCATGTGGAAGGAGAGGCTCCCTTTCAAGTGAGACTAAAGTGATAAGGAGAGGCCTGGAGATTTACAAGTAAACAAAAGAATCAGTCCTTCCAGGGCAAGACCACACCCAGCTAATCCTCCACAAGTCCAGGGCGAGAAAAGTTTGCAAATGTGGTGAAATAGCAGGGTCCATCCCAAATTTGCCGCCAAACTCGGCAGTTTCATTCAACATGGTGCTGGTTAGAGGCATAAAGTTTGCAAGAGTGAAGGGGTCATCAGTTCTTCCTCCACAGTTTCAAGAGCTGCCAAGGTCAGTCAGAGGCAGCAGGTGTCCCTGCATAAAGTAGGCCCTGATAGGCCATTGATGAAGCTGTGAAGGTGAAGCCTGGTTGGCAGCGGAGACCCCAAGAAGACATCGAGATGCCAGACCTGTGAGATATTTGCCAAGGAGAGCTAATACAGGGAGTGGTGCCACCCTAAGAAAGAGATGTGTGTGTGCAAGCAAAGCTGAAGAGCTGAGCCATCTAAGCCCTTTGGAAGTCAAGTCCCAGAAGTTGCACATGGGAGCTACTGGACTGGTGGTTTGCCCTGCTGGTTTTCGGTCTTGTTTTGGTCCAGTATTCCTCATCACGTATGCCTCTATTCCTCCCTTTTGGGATGGGAAGGTGTATCAGTTCCACTGTATGTTGGAGTGTGTAATTTGCATTTGATTTTACAGGAGCTTACAGTTAAGAGATTGGCCTGGTCTCAAAAGAGCCTTTGGACTGTGACTTTTGAATTGCAGATTGAACTGGTAAAAGACTATGGGAACTTTTAAGGTTGGACTAAATGCATTTTGCATTTTATATGGTCAGAGCCTAGGGGCCAGGAAGTGGAATGGGTGGTTAAATGAGTGTCCCCCATATGCTCTAGGTATTCAGACATTTGGTCTCCAGTTGGTGCGCTGTTTTTGGAGGTCTTGAGGGTGTGGCCATAGGTAAGATGAATGTGTTTTGTTGGGGAACAGGCTTAGTGAGTTTTTTTTTTTTTTTTTTATTTATTCTTCTGTAGTGTAATGAATGTACTGTCTGCATGCAAGTTTGTGCACCCGTGTCATCAATGCGCAGAGGTCAGAGAGGGGTTCGGATTCCCCTGAACTGGAGTCTCCTGTAATTGGAGTTTTCAGACAGTTCTTGGCCGCCATGGGGGTGCTGGGGATCGAACCCGGGTCCTCTGTAAGAGCGGTCGGCGCTCTTAACGCTGGGCATCTCTCCAGCCCCGGGGCTTAGTGAGTTTTTAACAAGCCTCATGGTCACAGTGCTCTCTCTCTGCTTCCTGTGTTTTTGCGAGATGTGACCNGAAATCACAGCAGTATGGCGACAATCTGTGTAGGTTTGTTGAGCCCCATGGAAATGGCTGAAATGAACACACGGCTGCTGTGAGACTGAGGAATGCAGGTACAGTGACCAGGCTGAAAGATGCCTCTCATTGGAGGCCTGCTGATGAGCGCCAGTCGCTTAATGGCATTCTGAAACCAGCTGGCACCTAACCTGCAAATATTGATTTAGTTGTTTACAAATCTGGTTCAGTTTCCAGGCAAACAGCTTCTATAAACATAGCGTACCATCTGGTTTTATGGCTCAAGTGCTTCAACGACACTTTTCCCCAGGTGTGGGCTCCATGATTAATTTTAGCAATTTTTAGTATGCCCTCACTTCCTATAAAGTAGTCAAGACCCAAGTGAACTTGGATACAAATTTTGAATTCTGAGAGCAGCAGATTTTTCAAGTAATTGTTAATGGTTGGTAAAGCAATCACTGCCGGCTAAGCATGCGGTTCCAGTTCGAAGGTGATAAGTCGAAATCCTCTTGAGCATAAATTTGCAGGCAAGAAGGAAGTGGATTTTATAGGCAGTGTGTACTTTTGTTATGCCACATTTACCACACATTATCAAAGGCAAACAGAGGCAGAGGAGAGGTTTTGAGGAGACAAACAGGTTTTGGACTTCATGCAAACAGCCCTCGTGACACTTAGGGCTGTAGCCAAGCTGAGTCTAAAAGTGGCTTTGGAGATGGACCTCAAAGCATGTGGAATTTATGCAGTAAAAAGCACTGTCATTAAAACCTTGCATTCCTTCCTCACCAACCTGACTGCCTACAACAATGGTCTTTCAGGCTGCCTTAGGAGCTACAGTTTGATACCATTTTTACTTGAGCAGACCTCTTGGTAAGCCAGTACTTTGCAAGTTCATCAAATAAAGCTGAGGATGATCTGACAATCAGTTCCTCCTCTATTGCTAAGTTGTTAGGAGAAATCGTGACTATGAGTAAGACAGTTTACCCTTATCTTCCTCAGATAACCCTCAAATTGAAACAAATTTGTATTTTGCCTAAGAAAGAACATAATTTGGGATGTTAGATTTTGTTGATATTTCATAAGTAATGATCTCACCCTTAGGCTCATCTTGCTCTTTATCTTTCTCATTGGTCATTCTTAAAATTTATTCTTCATTTACTTGTACAGTTGTTGATACTTTCATTGCAACAATGAGTTATAAATCAATAAGTTCATTAATAACTGCATTTGAATAACCTGCATCAAAACCTCCTGACCAGGCTGTTTGCTGTATTTTTTTTTTTGTACTTGATTTTTCTCCAGATTTGTTTGTTTAGTTGTTTAGTTTTGCTTTATTTCAGATCAAACAAAGCCTCCTATGGCCTACAAAATTCTTCAGACTACATTAATTGTATGTTAGGGTTCATTTTCATTATGAGGCAATTTGGCCAACTGGATTACCAGCGATATTCAAGACAAGTGAAATAAGCTAGGTGCAGAACGTCACACACAGCATTTTTTCATTGATGTGTGAAGTTGAGAATGAAGGGGTGTTTATCTGAAGCTAGAGAGAGTTAACAGCATGGAAAGACAGGGAAAGATTTCACAATGAGCACTAACTATAGTTAGATATGGGCCAGAACTTCTCCTGTGCTAGTGCACAGTTGAGAGAATCCAAATAACCATGATGTACTGAACTTTACAATAAGGAAAAAAGGATTTTGTACTTTCTTAGCATAAAAAGTGATGTTTGAAGGAATAACAAGATTCGAACACTATATACTCTATGCAGATTTTATTTTTTTAATTTATTATTATTTTTTATGTGTATGAGTGTACTGTCTGCATGTTGGTTGCTGCACCCGTGTCGTGCAATGCCGCGGAGGTCAGAAGAAGGCGTCGGATTCCCCTGGAACTGGAGTTAAAGACGGTTCTTAGCTGCCATGTGGGTGCTGGGAATTGAACCCAGGTCCTCTGCAAGAGCAGTCGGTGCTCTTAACCGCTGAGCCATCTCTCCAGCCCCCTAGAGTTCATTTTTATTTTTATTAATTTTATTTATTTCTGTATGTGTATGAATGTACTGTCTGCATGCAAGTTTGTGCACCCGTGTCATGCAATGCCGCAGAGGTCAGAGAGGGTGTCGGATTCCCCTGGAACTGGAGTTCTCCTGTAATTGGAGTTTCAGACAGTTCTTGGCCGCCATGTGGGTGCTGGGGATCGAACCCGGGTCCTCTGTAAGAGCGGTCGGCGCTCTTAACCGCTGGGCCATCTCTCCAGCCCCGGGGCTTAGTGAGTTTTAACAAGCCTCATGGTCTACAGTTGCTCTCTCTCTGCTTCCTGTGTTTTTTGCAAGATGTGACCCTCGGCATGCTGCTCCAGATCCATGCCTCCTGTCACGATGGGCTCTAATTCCCTGGAACCATCAATCGTAAGCTCAAATAAACTCTTCCTTTTATAAGTTCCTTGGTCATGGTGCTTTATCACAGCAACAGAAAAGTGACTAATACAGGGCCTATTGTGCCAAATTAATCTCCCGGGCTATTCTTCAGTGCAAGTTCATCTACTAAGTTCTAGTAGGCCTAGCCAGAGTACTTTACTTGAAGAAGTTCTTCCTCACCCAACCATAATCAGCTGCCAATATTTCTTCAGCTAAGACTGGGAAAGAAGGAGCTCAAGAGAGGTGGGACCATAGGAGACTGGTATTATCAAGGGAGAAATGGGAAAAATGGGGGCTCTTTAAATGGGGAAGGCATGGAGGGAGGGTTAAACAGGGAGAGAGGAGAGAGGAGAGATAAATAATGCCTAGCTAGTATGAAAAACCTGAGGGATTCATATTAGTCTAACAACCTAATGACAAATTACACATACATTATCTCCACATGAGCCCATGTGCATAGCTGAAGGCTACACAAGAAACAGTGCCAGACAGGAGAAACCTTCCTTTGATTTGTTGGCCAAGGTAGTCCAAGGGACTCCCAAAATTACACAGGCTATTGCCACAGCCCTTGACTGCCTCCTAGAACATGAAGATAAGACCCTATTGCTGAAGACAGGGCATACTTCAGAAACCAGAAACCAGAGGTGGAGCACTGGAGCTGGAGCTACTGGGAAGCCACGTCCCCTGAAGTCTAACTCACTGCTTTGGAGAGCGTCATACAAGCTGACAAGGTCCAACATCAGCTTTAAGACTTTTTTTTTTTATGTGTATGAGTGTACTGTCTGCATGTAGGTTGGTGCACCCATGTCGTGCAATGCCGCGGAGGTCAGAAGAGGGAGACAGATTCCCCTGGAACTGGAGCTAAAGATGGTTCTTAGCCGCATGTGGGTGCTGAGGATCAAACCTGGGTCCTCTGCAAGAGCAGTCAGTGCTCTTAACCGCTAGGCCATCTCTCCAGCCCCAAGACCTTTTTTTTTTTTTTTAAATACAGGATTCAGGTAGCCCAGGCTGGCCTCAAGCTTAGCATACAGGTGAGGATGATTTGAACCTCTGATCATCCTGTCTTCTCTTCCAAATGCTAGGATTACAGGTATATACACTATGCCCAGTTTATGTTAATCCCGAGTGCTGGGATTAAAGGCATATGCCACCACACCCAGACATTATTTTAAATTCAATATTTGTGCATTTCATAAAGTACACCTGAATCATTTTTAAATCCCTCCCCTAGTGCACCCCTAAAGCCCCCCACTGGATTTCAAGCATTCTACTGGCTTCAAACTCATGATCCTCCTGCCTCTGCCTCTTCAGCATATCCTACTGGCATGGACCACAATTAGCGTGAACTCTTGTTTAAATTTTATTAAATTTCTTTTTGTTCTTTTTGAGACAGAGTCTCCCTGTAGCCCCAGCTGTCCTGGAACTCACTGTGTAGACCAGGCTGGCCTTGAACTCACAAAGATCCGCCTGCCTCTGCCTCCCGAGTGCTAGGATTAAAGGCGTGCCCAGCAAATTTTATTAAATTTTTTATGTGTATGAGTGTTTCAGCTGCATGTAAGTGCACTCATGTCATGCAATGCCCTCAGAGGCCAGGAAAAAAGAGTTGGGTCCTCTGGAATAGTTTTTATTTGTATAAGCATTTCAATTGCTGGTGTTAAGTGGTATGTATGTAGTGCCAGCACATGCCAGAAGAGGGTGACAGAGCTGCCATGTGGTGCTGGGAACTGAATGAACCCAAGTGCCCCATAGCTGGGTGTGGTGGCGCACGCCTTTAGTCCTAGCACTTGGGAGGCAGAGGCAGGCGGATCTTTGTGAGTTCAAGGCGAGCCTGGTCTACAGAGTGAGTTCCAGGATGGCTGGGGCTACAGGGAGACCCTGTCTCAAAATTTTAGAAAAACAAAAACAAAAAAAAAAATACAAAGAAAAAAAAAAAAAAGCAACATTGCAAGGGTGGTGCAACGCCTTTAATCCCCAGCATGCTTTTTGGAGCACGAGGCAGGCTTGCGATCTTATTTGAGTTTCTAAAAGGGCCCAGCCTGGTTCTACAAAGAGTGAGCCCAGGCTAGTCGGTAGAAACTAAAGGGAGATCCCGTTATCTCCAAAAATACCCCATAAAAAAAAACCAAAAAAAACCCTCAGAATTCATCAAAGGTCTTTCTTCCTGGCCTCGTTCCAGCCATCCTTCTCCGACCCATTTCTTTTTATTTTTTGGTCTTTTTGACTTAAAGCGTGTGCACCACTACCCCGGCTTCCACTTCTTGTTTTAAAAAAATTATTTTTAGCCGGGTTTTGTGGTGCGCTAGCGCTATTATCCTAGCACTGGGCTAAGGCTAGAAGGCAGGGGATCTTTGTGAGTTCATAGGCCAAGCATGGTCTACATGAGTAGTCCAGGATAAGCTGGGACTACAGGGAGACCCTGTCTCGAAAAGATAAAAACAAAAAAAAAAATTATTTTTTGTTGCTGCCATGGTGTGGTGTTGCAAACCTTTAATCCTAGCACTTGGGACGCAGATTAGGCTAGGAGATCTCTTGTTGAGTGTCAAGCCAGCCTGGTCTACAGAGTTGAAATTTTCCAGGCCAGCTGGGGATACTACGAGGAGACCACTGCTCAAAAAACCACCAAAAAACAAATATTTTTTTGTATGTATATGAAATTCATATTGTTGCCTGTAAAGTAAATACACCTGTTGTACGCAATGCCCATAGAGAGCGAAGAGGGGAACTGGGACCATGGAACTGGAGTTTAATGACAGTTGTTACCTGCCTTGAGTGCTGGTGAAGCACATCCTCTGCAAACAAGCCAATGCTCTTTTTTTTTTCACCTTTTTTTTTTCCATGGTCTCCTCTTCAGTAATACAGACCAGGCACACTGGCCTAGGCTGAGTGTACATTGGGGTTGGAGTTTTGCTCTGCCTCCGTCTTTCTATGATAGTCAGTGTAGAAATCACAACCAGTGGGAAGCACCAGGATGGCCTCAGCTTTTTTTTTTTTTTGGGGGGGGGGCTTCCTTTTTTTTTTTTTTTTTTTTGGTCTTTTCGAGAAGGTCTCACCATAGCCCACAGCCTGTCCTGGAACTCACTCCTGTAGATCAGGGCTGGCCATTTGAACGTCCAAAGATCCCGCCTGTCCTCTGCCTCCACGTGCAGGATTAAAAGCGTGTGCCCCATGCCTGGCTGCCTTAATCTGTCTGACCATCTTCTCTAGCCTCCTATTTATTTTATTCTATTTTTGTCTTTTTGAAGAGGGGTCGTCCTTGTTTAAGCCCAGCTGGCCTGGCACTCACTGATACTCTCCAAAGATTTTGATAACCCTGCCTCTGGTCTACCTCTACTGCTGGATATTTTAAAGCATGCACCCCCTGGTCCTCTTTAAGGAGAGAGCAGTCATGTTACTACTTAAACTGCTGAGGCTATCTCTTCTAGCCACTTTTTTAAATAAATTATTTTTTTATTTTTGTATGCGAGCCTGATACTTTCTTGTGAAGTAGCGTAGTAACATCCGAAACCAGATAAATGATGTGTCAGCTGGAGAGATGATGTAGATACTGGAGTCACAGGCGTTGTAAGCCACTCATGTTGGTGCTGGAATGACCTGTTCTCTAGCAAGCATATTGGGTGCTCTTTTAAACCACTGAGACCACTCTTCTCTTATGTTTATTTTTTAAGGGAAAAACAAAAATAATTTCTTTTTGAGTCTTTTGGTTTTTTTTGGGTCTTTTCCGAGACAGGGTACTCCCTGCACCAGCTGTTTCCTGAACTCACTCTGAGACAGGCTGGCCTTGAACTCACAAAATGATGTCTGCCTCGCCTCTGCAATCCTGAGTGCTAGGTGATTAAAGGTGTGTGCCACCTGCCTGACTTTTGCTTTCAGACAATGGTCCTCTGCAGCCCCAGTGTCCTATGAACATGCATGTGGACTAGGCTGGCCATTAACTCATAGAGATACTGCCTGGCCTCTGCCTCCCAAGTGCTGGGATTAAAGGTGTGTGTGCCACCACACCCGCTTATTTAAAAACCTTAACTAAAAAAAAAAAAATAACCGATTTGAGATCTCCTGAGCCCAGCGTCAGGAAAGGGGGTAGACTAGGTAGAAACTGGGTGTCTTGGCGAGTGATTGTTGATAACTTTAATCTGTCTGTCTTTGGCTTTAATTGCCTTGTGCTGTGAGGGTTGTGATTTATCCTCCCAGCTGGATTCTACAAGGGTGTGTCTTTGGGTTGATTAGATCTAGTGGCTGTGTGTGGCAGGAGTTATCCGCTCCAGCCTGGTGTGTATTAAAGGCACGCTTGTGTGACTCTTGAGAATTTGAGAATCTCTAGCCCAGCGCGCAGGTGCTGAAGAGCCCCCCCCACCCCCCCACCCCCCTTCCCGCCAACTGAGATTACGAAAGAAGGATCTGAAGGAGGTAAGCAATAGCAACGCCTCAACACGTAGGCTTTGGCTCACATCGGAATACAGTCAAGGGGAAGCCCATTATGCCAGGATCAGGAAGAGAGAGACTACACTGGAAGAGGTGCAGATTAATCACCACGCCAAGCTTGTTATCCAACACGTCTATGGACGACTCCTGCAGTGGTAAATCCCCTCGAGGATGCCCCAGGACACAGACATACAGAAACACATTGGGAACATACTTAAAAGAACTACAAGAATCATAAAAATAACAAATTTAATCAAAACTTAGCTAAGAAAATTGAGATATGAAGGGTATCCGAGGAGAGGAGAATGACTTAATGCTCGGAGAGAAAGTAGAAACATTGACAAAGATCCCATCCTGAAAAAGAAAAGAAACCAACCAACAAACAATTAAGGAGCTACAAAAAAGAGATCGAGAAGCTCCAAAAAGAAATAGAAACACTAAGAAAGAAATCGAAGATGGAAAGGGAAAATGTGAAATCAACATAAATCATCCATATCAGGGATGAAAGGAATGAAATAAATTAGCCCTCTCAGAAGCATGAATGGAGGAAGCAGAATAGTATATTCAGACCTCTCTGGACTGATTTTAACATTCAGTTAGACACTTAATTATTAAAACCTCAAGTTGAAAGATATGAAAAATTTAAAATATATCTACAAAAGACAGAAACGCCACCAAGGACTTGTGGGACCACTTATGAAAAGATCAAACCTACCTCGCATCATTGGAATAGAGGAAGGAGAAGAATCCACGAGAAAGGTATTGACCAGATATTCTTCAACAGTATAATATAGTATGAGAAACTGTCCTCCAAACTAAAAAAAGGACAAAAGCAAGTACAGAATACAGGAAGCACACAGAACTCCAAACAAGACAACGTATCATAAGAAAATGAAATTCTCCATCGTCCACATCAAGTTTTAAATGCTAAGGGTACACCCAAAACAAAAGAAAAAAAATTCTTTAAAGCGACCAAAGAGAAAAATCAACAAGTGTAGCCTATACGGTGGGAATATACCTATCAGAATAAACAACGTACTTCTCTGCAAACATGAAGGCAAGAAAGAACTGGCAGCAAAGGCTCTTCTCAGTGTGAGGGACCAAATGGATGCCCAGCCCCAGGTTACTACAGTACCCAAAAAATGTCATCATAGTGGAATAAGGAGAGATGGAAAATCTTCATGCGCATAAAC
This sequence comes from Rhizomys pruinosus, assembly GCA_009823505.1. Lineage (NCBI taxonomy): Eukaryota > Metazoa > Chordata > Mammalia > Rodentia > Spalacidae > Rhizomys > Rhizomys pruinosus. The sequence continues at coordinate 3,292,927 of VZQC01008386.1, forward strand.
AACTTGACAGACTACATGCTCCAGAAATACCAAACCTTCAGCAGTACTTGAAGCAATTTCAAAGAACAGAAGAAAGGAGCAACCAACCACCAGGACACCTAGAGGAGAATCAATAAAAGCATAAACTGGCTTAATTAGTAGAGTTATGAAACATAAATCAAATACCTCAGATGGATAATAAGGCCCAAAAGGAAGCAACAACAAACTATCAGTCATAACCTTAAATATTATGGACTTAATTCCCCCTTATATCAAGAATAGACAAGGACTTGGTGGAGACTGGGTATTAGGAAAACAGATCCATCTGTTATATGCTGTCTACAAAAACTATGTTCATTCTTACCTCTATAGGGATCAGGACCACCTTAATTGTTGAAAGGGGATGGGAAAAAAATATTCCTAAAGCAAATGGTACCAAATATTAAGAAAGCAGGTTTTGTTGCTTTGTTTAATTTCGGATAAAATAAATTCAAAGTAAAAGAAATCAAGAAGAGACAAAGAAGGCCATTACATCTTTCATCAAGGAACAATTCCCAAGAAGCATTTCACATATTAACATATATGCCCCCAAATTCCTGGTGCACCAAACTTTAATAAAGACAATTCTTCCAGGACCACAAGTCACAGACTAACCCCACACACTCTAGTAGGAGATGACTTCATATACTCCATGAGTCCTTTGGATAGGTCAACAGTGACAAAAAATAAAACGAGAGATCATTCTGCAAATTTTCTAACGATTTGATGATATTCAGCCAAATGGACCCTTCATATGACCTCTACCGGATACTATTTCCATCCTATAACTAGAGAATACACTTTTCTACTCAGCCCATGCCCTCCACGGAATCATTCTCCAAAATAGCGACTAATCCGGGACCATTCCGAAGAAAGAGAAACCTCTACAAATATAAAAAGATTGAAATTAATTTCATGCATCCTGTCAGACCAACAGTGCAATAAGCTCAAATCTCAACAACCATAGGACAAGCCCTTTTTTCCATCTATGCTACAAGAACACAATGGAGACTAAAACAACACTCTTGAATAATGAAAAATTAGAGGTAAAACGAGAAGAGATGAAAGAAAGAAAAAAAATAAAAACATTCATGGAACTGACAATGACAATGAAATTTTACAATCACAAACAAAAACCTATGTGGAACTACCTTGTAAAAGCTTAGTTTCCTAAGAGGGAAATTATAGCCCTGGGTGCTGCTATAATTAGACAATAAACAGAAATGATAGACAAGTGAAATGATCTTAACACGACAGCTATAAAGCCACTTGCAGATGGCAAACAACAGATGGACCCCGTAAACGGACAACAAGAACTGGAGAAGAAATTTAAACAAAAATCAGACAGGAAATCATGTAATAGAATACAAAATGAAAATCAATACAAAAATATAACATGAAGCCAAAAGTTGGTTCTTTGAACAAATAATATACAATTTCAAGATAGACAGACCCTCTGCCCAGTTAACAAAAAGAGAAAGCAAGGAACAACTCGCATCCAAAATCAAACAATTTCTTGTGATTGAAAAGGGATAATTATCACAACGGCAATGGAAAAGATCACTAAAGAAAAATTATATGGGAATATTAAAAGACACCTATATTTTATCCTATTCTAACAAGTTTTGAAGTAACGTAGAAGAAAATGGATGATATCGATCTGGGAATCACCAAAACTTGGCCAAGTAGGGACCAGCAGCTTAAACAGTAACTTACCGACATAACCTATTTGTTAAAAAAATTAGAGGACTTTGGATTTAGTATACAAGCCTCCCAACTAAAAATATAAGCACACGGATGGGCCCAGACGTAGTTTCATTTACAACAGCAAGAAATTCTATAAAACCTTCCACAAATGAGACCTACAACTCTTATTTACTGACAAACTGTTCTGAAGTTATTCAATGAGATGGGATATTCTCACCCAAATTCTCTTCTACTGAAGCCAATCTATCACTCATTTACCACAAAAACCAGGCAAAGATCCAACTAAAAATTGCGGATGATAATTATAGATCCCATCTCCCTCTTAATGAACACAGATTGCCAAAAATTCTAAACGGATACTGGAAATTTCATACATGCCCACATCAAGAAGTCATCACATTCATACCATGTTTGACTCATATCCAGATGATGCAGGGCATGGTCAACATACGAAAAATTCAATAAAACATCAATCAAACACATAAATGGAATCAAAAAAAAACACCACATTTCCAATCTTCTCAATTGATGCTAGAATAAGCCTTTGACAAAATCCAGCATCCCCTTCATGTTTAAAGTACCTAGAAAGAATTTGGATTTTTGGAGGGATTATACCATATTTGTAATCAAAGCCATATTACAGTTTGAAACAACCACAGCCAATTATCATATCTCACATTGGGGATAATGACAAGAAACATTCCCCTTTAAAGGTAGGAACCTGGCCAAGGCTGCCCCCTACTTCACCACTCTTCTTCTTCCACATATAAGTGCTTGAAACACACTTGCTAGGGCAATATAGGCAAATGAAAGGATTATTAAAGGAGTATAATTGGAATAAGAGGAAAGTCAAAAACTATCCATACTATTTGCTGATAGATATGATTGTTTACTTAAGGAAAATGCAAAAAAACCCATCCAGAAAAATACTAAAAAGATTAAAACCGCTTCAGAAAAAAAAAAAGTGGCCAGGATACATAATAACCTTTAGAAAATACAATGGCCTTTTTCTATTTTCAACCATCTTTACAAGAACTTACTGGAGAAAGAATTCAATTAGAGACTTTACACCCTCACAATAGCCTCAAAAAACAATAAAAACCCAAGTACCAGAGAAACAAACCCTAAAAAAAAAATAAAGACCACAGAAAAAAAAAAAAAATTTTTAAACTCCTTGTAAAAAGAAGAAATTGAGAAGATAGACCCCGAGATGATGTACAAACCCCACCATCTCATAGGATTGGGAAATGTAACTAACAATTGTAAATGTCCATTTATACCAAAAACTTAGATAACCAAATCATTGACTCTTTATGTTCCAATGCAATGCCCCCAAATCATCCCAAGGAGTTCTTTTCACAGGCTTGGAAACAAAAAGTTCTTAAATTCATTTCATTGAAAAAACACAAGACACTTCTTGGCCAACCCGGCGCTTAGCACCCGGCGATAATGCTATAACAATCCCTGAGTGAAACAGAGTCACTAGGTAGGTGATTCTCTATACCAATTTTAATATTCTTACTACAGGTGATTTAATAGTCCATAATTAAAACAGCCTGTTATGGCACACAAAACAGACCTGTTCTACCAATGGACAACGAGAAGTGACCAATCTGAGCCATACAATTTCATCAGCAGCCATTCTCATTATTTGACAAGGGGCACTCAAAACCATCAATGGAGAAAGACAGCATGCTTCGCAAGTGGTTTTGGCAAAACTGGATCACCACTTGTGAGAAGAATGAAATTAAACCCCTACCTCTCAACCTGTACAAAGTCAATCTCGGATGGATTGAAGACCTCAACGTGATAACCCCAAACTCTGAAGGTGATAGAAGAAAAAGTTGGCAGCAGACTACAAGACATAGGCGTAGGAAAAGACTTCCTAAATCAGACAGCAGCTGCACAAGAATTAAGGTCGACAATTGACAAATGGGACCTCATCAAACTCAAAAGCTTCTGTACATCAAAAGAAACAATCAAGGAAGTGAAGAGAAATCCCACAGAGTGGGAGGAAACCTTCACTGCAGATACATCTGACAAAGCATTGATTTCCAGAATATATAAACTACTCAAAAAACAAAGAAAAAAGAAAACAAATGACCCGCTCAATAGATGGAGCAAAGAACTGAACAGAGACTTCACAAGCGAGGAATTAGAGATGTCTGAGAAACACCTCAAGAACTGCTCAACATCACTAATCATTAAGGAAATGCAAATGAAAACCACTTTAAGATATCATCTTACTCCAATAAGACTGGCTAGGATCAAGAAAACAAATGATACCAAGTGCTGGAGAGGTTGTGGGGAAAGGGGAACACTCATCCACTGCTGGTGGGAATGTAAACTTGTACAGCCACTATGGAAAGCAGTGTGGAGAACCCTTGGAAGACTTGGAATGAACTTGCCACCCGACCCAGCCATACCACTCCTGGGCATGTACCCTCAAGACTTACGCCACCACAGAGATACATGCACGGCCATGTTTATTGCAGCTCTCTTCACAATAGCAAGGAGCTGGAACCAACCTAAATGCCCCTCAACTGACGAGTGGATAGAGAAAATGTGGTACATCTACACAATGGAATTCTATGCAGCAGTAAAGAAAGACGACATCACGAGCTTTGCAGGAAAATGGCTGGAGCTAGAGGACATCATGCTGAGTGAAGTAACACAGTCCCAGAAAAACAAACGATGCATGGTATCACTCATCTGTGGATGCTAGTGCCAATTACCCAGTTGTAAGTATTTCTTGTGTAGGGCCCCCTGAGCTTTTGTACAAAGCAGTTGGGCATAATGCATTTTGGAAACAACAACAACAGAAAATACTGCATCAAAGAACTGACTGAAACAGTGAACTTCTGCTCAAAACAGTCAACTTCCCCATGGAAAATATTGAGAAAGACTAAGAGATGGAAAGCATGTTTGGCAGAATGCATGAGCTCTGGTGGGGCGGGGGAATGAGCGGGAACATGGGTCTAGATTTGTTAAAAATAAATAAATAAATTTATGTGAAAAAAAAAAACCACAAAAAAAATTAATGAATTTTAAGAATGTTAGAAACTACTTAAAATAAAATAAAAGTAAGAAATAAAGCTATTTGGTTAAGCAATAAATTTTCAAAACTCTCTAAGTGACGGGATCTGGTAATTTACCATGAGGACTTTATATGAAATTAAAAAGTTCTTATTATATAGTGCAGTTTGAAGCATTACATGGGGTGAAGTCACCATCACAGAAAAAGATGAAGTATATTTACCAATCCAATATGTTTTAAGTAGTTTCTAAGAGTTCTACTAACTTTTCTATTTAGCAATTCCAAAGTTATATAAATAATGTACAGGAATCATGGCTAGAAGAAGTTCGTTGTGTACAGATATATATTCCCTCTCTGTCTTTTTTTCTCTGTTTTTTTGAGATCAGGTCTCATTTTGTAACCTTGACTGGCTCTGGAACTCACTATATTCACTGAGCTGGCCTAGACTACAGAGGTGCTGGGTTTACAGAGGTACGCCATTAGTTTCATGTTATTTATTTATGTGTATGATGTTTGTGAGTTTGGGCACACATGTCATGGCATGGGCAAAAAAAAAAAAAACAACCTTAAACTTTATGTGTATGACTATTTTGCCAGCATGTACGTGCACACAGTGTTCACAGAGGCCAGAAGAGTGCATCAAATCCCCCAGAACTAGAGTTATGAGCAGTTGTAGCTAGCCACCACATGGGTGCTGGGAACCAAACCCAGTCCTCTGCAAGAGCAGCCAGTGCTCCTAGTCACTGAGCAATGCGCATTTCCAGTCCTCCTGTTTAAGTTCTAAGATTTCCATGCTGAGATACACTCAGATTCCCAGTGCTGTGCTCTCCCCTTCACTGGTAATGAACATTAAACCCAACTTTGCCAACTACAGATATGTTCCTGGTTAGAATCTAGCTGCAGTGCATTGATGCAAGCCATCTAGTATCTATAGTTGCCAAATTCACTTCATTGTAGACACTTGGCATAAAAGAAATGAAGGTAGTTGAGAATTAATGTTGGTATCCGTAATCACATTCTAACTCTTCCATAAACCATCCCCTTTAATACTCAGAATTGTGCCAGAAAGTGAACATTATAAATAAAGATGCTTCTAGGGCTGGAGAGATGGCCTAGCGGTTAAGAGCGCCGACTGCTCTTATAGAGGACCCGGGTTCGATCCCCAGCACCCACATGGCTGCCGAAAACCATCTGAAACTCCAGTTCCAGGAGAACTCCAGTTCCAGGGGAATCCGACACCCTCTTCTGACCTCCGTGGCATTGCACAACACGGGTGCACAAACCTGCATGCAGACAGTACATTCATACACAGAAATAAATTAAATTAAAAAAAATTAAAAAAAAATAAAGATGCTTCTAAATCCAAAAGCAACATTTACCCTCCTTCCTCTTTTTTTTTGAGACAAGGTCTCCCTGTGGCTCAAGCTGGTCTGGAACCACCACGGCCTTGAACTCACAAATATTTGCCTCCCTCTGCCTCCCAAGTCCTGGAATTAAACGTGTATACCGCTTTATCAGACACTTTTTTTGAGACAGGGTCTCCCTGTAGCCCCAGCTGGCTTGGAACTCACCATGTAGCCAACGCTTGCCTTGAACTCACAAAGATCCACCTGCCTCTGCCCCCAAGTGTTGGGATTAAAGGCATGTGCCACCATGCCCAGCCTGTGTTCCACTTTTTAATTTTTTAGTAGGGGGAAAGAGTCTCACTGTGTAGGCGTGCTTGGACTGCAACTTGCTGTGTAGAGCAGACTGGCCTTGGACTTGGGAGCTCCACCTGCTTCTGCCCCGTTAAGTGCTGGGATCAAAGGTGGGTACCACCTGAGCCCAGCCCAACTGACCATTTTTTAGCTTTTCTGCTTCCTGTTTTCTGAGATGGAAACCTCCCGCTGTGGCTCACACTGAGCTCCAAGCGTTCCTCTTACTCCAGCCTCCCAAGAAACTGGAACAATAAGTATGCAACAGCTCCTGTTTTTTCAGTTGTGTGAATTCCTTTTCAGTAAATGGCCATGCATCTGTAATTCCAGGTGTTACCAACCTGAGTGATCAGCCAGAAATGAGAACCAAGAGGTAACCAAGCTGCGAAGAGGGGACACGCACAGCCCAGGATCACCGTCTAAGCCAAGCTGGCTGTCCTCTGGACACCTGAATTATTTCTCCTACATTAACCATAAACTGAGGAGGAACAAAAGTTTCACTGTTGGGGCCCAGGCCTTAAGGACCCTTGACTGGCTTACAGCCAACCTCTGGTCCTACACAGAGACAAAGACAGAGAAAACATGAGGTTTGAGTTCCCATAATTTCCCTTTTGCTAGCCTTTTTTTTTTGAGACTAGGCCATATGAAGCTCAAGCTGGGCTCAAGCACACTGTGCAGCTGAGGCCAGCCTTGGAGCTCCTGATCCCGTTCCCACCACCACCTCCCAAATGCTGAGATTACAGGTGTGCCACCACATTTGCCTTCTCAAAGCAGTTAAGCCTGGAAGATGACAGCCTGAAGAAGGGTTGGCACAGGATGTAAACTCCATCAACACCACCTGGTGTTTGAATAAGGAAGTTATCTGTCAACTACCTAACACCCCATCCTCGTTTCTCAGCACATGCACCCTCCTTACTACCTGCCCCCCTAAATGACCCTAAGAGCCCTGGTTACCAAGGCAACCAGGAAACAGCACATGCAGACAGAGATCAGAAACAGATGGGACTATTTTTAAACTAGACTAGGTGGCTCCAAAGTGCCCTCCCCAAAGCTCCATGTGATTAGTTTAGGTCTTTACCCTTCATCACTTGGCATCCAAGCAACTCACCCAATATGTGAGAGGTCTTTACCGTACTGTTGGCGTGAGATTGACTTTATGTTCCCATTTTCCACAAAGAATATCTAATAAGTTTTCACTTCATTTGTAAAAAATAACGATCTTTTATTTCTTTGGAAAGTAGTGGGCCCTGCCCTACAGATTTCCAGGCCAAGCTAGGTAAGTGAATGCTCCCCCTAGTCTTTGGGTTGGAGTACTATGGTCCCGGCCTTCCCAAGGGCCCAGGAACAATTCCCATTTTATCCAATACAACTGGGCCTCAAATCACCTGAAGGCTCATGTAAGGCCTTCTCTCCTGACCACCCACTTCCCAATCTTTCCTGCTCTCCCCCTGGCTGGGTACCTTTTTCTTCCCAAACCACTGCAGTGCTGGAATCTGTGCTGTTCACAGTGAGGACAAGACCAGATGGCCCCACCTTCACGCGGGAGGACACAGCCCCTCAGTCCTTCCTTTCTGCTGGCTTCAGTCTGACCTCCTATGCAAGCCCTCACTTGAGTGAGGCCTGACAGAGGGATAAGAGAACACACCATCCCAACATGCCTCCGGAAGAGCTACTAGGAAGTATATTCCTTATAGTCTCTTGTCCTCGTTCGAGTGGGCCCTTCAGACAGAGTCTGGGAGGGCTAAGTGGGGAAGGACCCACTGTTCCCAGCTCCAAGAGGCTACACCAGGGGAGTATCCATTAGCCCCGTCAGTGTGGCATGGCTGTGATGCGCATGCTCTGGGAAGCAATGGGATAAGTCACCATGGGAGTGGTAGTGTGGCTCATTGTGATTCCTGCCAAGGGCTGTGCCATTGACACAGCCACAGGGGCCACTGGAGCCACAGACACAGCCACAGGGGCCATGGAGACAGGTGGGGGTGCCATCCCCTGGGCGATTGTTTGAGCCAGAGCAGCCGACAGTGGCGTGATTTCTGGGTTCAAGTGTGGGGGTGGGGGAGGTGGGGCAGCAGGAGGTGCAGCGTTAGCTGGAGGGGCAGCTGGAGCGCCAGCAGGAGCCACAAGTTCTTGCTGGGACACAGGACGAGGCTGTAGAGCCTGGCTGCTGAGAGTAGTGTGAGTCTGGGCAATGCCATGGTTAAAGGTGGCAACGGTGCCCACAGTGGGAGCCAGAGTTTGCTCAGTTGCTGGTGCAGTAGAGCTCAGGGTCATGACCTTGGCCTGATTTCGGAATTGGGCATTTTGTTCCAGAAGTACCTCATTGGTGGCCATCAGGTTGCTGACCTGTTTCTTTAGCTCCTCCACACGTTTCCTGAGCAAGGCGTTCTCTTCTTCTAGCTGTCTGCATTCTGCCCCTCGGGGTGGGGCCAAGCTATATTCATAGGACTCAAAATGGGGGCCATCAGGAGGGCAGCATCCACCTCGACGGCGCTTCGGGCCTGGCTCATGGTCCTCAAAGCCCCTGTCTGGAAGGTCATAGATATCATAGGGATCATGGCGCCGTCCTGGGGGAACTGAGCCTGTTGAGCCCCCTCCTCCAGTGCCTCCACCGCCTCGAGCATCAAACTCAAAATCCCGTTGCAGGTGACGGAACTTGCACTTGGTTCCTCTCTGACAGTCACCTTTGAGGAAGTCACGGCAAATAGGGACTTCCTCCTTGCCATTGGGGAGGTCGGCAGGTGAAAGGCCTAGCCCAGCTGCCACTTTCTGCCTCAGCCGAGGGGGCAGCTCTCCCGTCTTCTTATAGCCATCCTCATCTTCCTTTGAGCCATGGATGAAACGGCAGTTTGGGCGGCTACACTCCTTGTTCTGGAAGTCATGGCAGAAGATGAATTCATTTTTGCTCACCCCCAAGTTGGATACCTCACTCATGTCTGGGTGGCGGTATCGACAACGCTTGCCTCGCTTGCACACATTCCTCAGGAAGTCTCTACAAATGGCATCTGAGGTGGCCCCCCCACTGCCTGTCCCTGTGCCACCGGCCTCCTCACTGCCACCACCTCCAGGGCCTCCACCGCTGTTCCCAGTGCCGTTGGCATAGTTGTCCCGGTCAGGCATCCTGGTCCCCAACTCAGGGCTTTCTTCCTTTTCTTGCCACCCTTGGTGACTGTAAAAAACAAAAAACAAAAAAACAAAAAACTGGTCAAACAGGAGTCCTCCAGAGAGATCACACTGTCCTTGACTATACCGCAGGCAGTCCTGTGGCGCAATGGCTTCGGAGATGGAGACTCTAAGGGACGAGAATTCTAGCTGGATTGACTTGCCAAAAGTCTGCCCAGGCCTTGTGCACCTGGTCTTAGACAGGATGATTCACACTTGCCTGGCTAACGGGAGGAGGGAGGGAGCTGGGATGAAGCCACCTCATCTTACTAATGATGATCAGCCAAGGAGGGGGCAGGGAGAGCATAGTGCTAGATTTTACCTTCCCTTCTAATTGAAGTTGTGGAAGAGAAATAAAAAACTGGTGTGTTGCCGAGCGTGGTGGCGCACGCCTTTAATCCTAGCACTCAGGAAGCAGAGGCAGGTGGATCTTTGTGAGTTCAAGGCCAGCCTGGTCTACAGAGTGAGTTCAGGACAGCTGGGGCTACAGGGAGACCCTCTTGAAAAGACAAAAAAAAAAACCTCTCTCCAAAGAAGCCTTCTTGTGCAGTGGGTGGTGGTTAACACAGAACCCACAACTGGCCAGTGTGCAGAGAACAGGAGGCTGCAGAGAGCTTGTCCTTGACTAGGACATCTGCTTCAAACTTCTGCCTCCCAAGGCTCAAGGATCATTGCAGAAGAGAAGGGGTGTATATGCCAGGCATGGTGGTGCATGCCTTTAATCCCAGCACTTGGGAGGCAGAGGCAGGCAGATCTCTGTGAGTTCAAGGCCAGCCTGGTCTGCAGAGNAAAAAAAAAAAAAAAAAAAAAAAAAAAAACTGGTGTGTTGGTATGTGAGCAGGCTGGGAGGAGACTGGGACTAGTGTTCAGAGGTGAGCTGCTTAGCGGAAGGGCCACACATCAGTGACAAAACTTCCTTTAACTTCTCTTCCATGGGACTTTACCCAAGGTTTCTGTATTTTAGAACTCAAAAAATTGTTGTCAGTCGTGGTGGTACACATCTTTAATCCTAGCATTCAGGAGCCAGAGGCAGGCAGTCTCTGTGAGTTCCAGGCCAGCCTGGTCTATATAGTGAGTTGCCAGCTGGGAGACTCTGTCTCAAAAAGACAAAGACACACACACACACACACACACACACACACACAAAGAACTCAAGAAATCCTGGATAAAGAAACTGTGTCACCAGCTTGAGGCTACTCTCTACACCTGCTATTTAATATTTTCTCCTAGCCCAAACCACACTCAACCCCTCGACTTTTAGGAAAGAAGTTCTAAGATGGAAACTTAACTTCTAGATCCTCAGAACAAAACTGTAAAAAGGTCAAGATGGGAAAGAATTTTTTCAGGGGGGGTGTCTTTTTGAGACAGGGTCTCCCTGTAACCACAGCTACCCTGGAACTCACTATCCTGGCCTTGAACTCAGAGATTTGCCTGCCTCTGTCTCCCAAGCTCTGGGACCACAGGTGTGTGCTACCATGCCCATCTAAGAATTGATTTTTTTTTTAATTTTATTTATTTTCTATGTGTATGAATGTACTGTCTGCATGTAGGTTTGTGCACCTGTGTTGTGCAATGCTGCGGAGGTCAGAAGGTGTCAGATTCCCCTGGAACTGGAGTCAAAAACGGTTCTCAGCCACCATGTGGGTGCTGGGGATCGAACCCTGGTCCTCTACAAGAGCAGTCGATGCTCTTAACCGCTAGGCCAACTCTCCAGCCCCAAGAATTGATTTTTATAGGAACAGTGACCTTTCCTCAGTCTCCTGCATCTTCATGAAAAGATCGCACCATCAAACCACATTACTCCTTACCCCATAAAGCCTTCTTTATTTATAGACTCTATAAAAGCTTTTCAAGTCTCCTATTTCCCAAGAGAGCTCTGAAATGCCAGTCCACTGCCCTAATTCTAGCCCTCCCTTCTACTCCATATCCCCCCCCCCCCCCCCCCCCCCCCCCCCCGCCCCCCAGGTCCCTACTACCACGTGTTTAACCTCCCAAGCCTTTCCTAAATAGTGTTCAGGCTCCCCCTGCTGTTCAAACAGGAAAAGTTTATTCTGTTTCCCTTCAGGCATAAGAATACCTTTCCCCATTTCCTAGGCACTCACTGACTCCACTCCACACCCCACTGCTTTGACTTTGCCTTTAGATTTCTCTAAAATGAGTGATCAGCTCAGAAGTCTGAGGTTCACAGGAATCTGTACAAGAGAGAAAAAGAGTAGGCCCAGAATAAAATAAGTGGTAAAGAGGTAAGAATCTTTTACTAAAATGACCAGGTGAATAATAAATAAATGCCATCTAGCAAAGCCTGAACGAAGGTGCAAGTCCCACCAGAAGCAAATAATTGAATATGATACTCTTCCCACCGAATTCTCCCAGAACTGATACCTGAGGTAGCTCAGGTGAAGTCCGGGGCTCCTGTGGATCTCCACCTCCACATCACTGCTGGGTTCTGAAGAAACAAAACAAAAATCAGAGATGTGGTGGAAAAAGGAATAATCGTGAAGGAACAGAATTTTCACAAACAGGAATGAATTCTGACAAAACGCAAGAGCTCTGCAGCTTTCCAGATTCCCCCGACTTAAGCTGAACTTCACCTGTCAAAGGGAGACGTCCCCATTAAGGAGAAATAGGAAGGGACACAAGCGACCCGTGAAGGCTGGGAGGCTGCGTTGAAACCCAGTTCTCCGTGAACGAGGGGCTCGGGAGCTCTGCCTCAAGACGAATGATGTGGGGATCGGAGTCCAATTAAGGCTGGAGTTCAGAACACCGACCCGAAAGCGGGACAAGGGCAGCAACTGACAGGGCAGCGGGATGGCGAGATTGAAATGGGCGGTGATTGCGACGGTTCTCGCACCCTAGAGTTCACGGACAGAGCTGACTTTCCCTTGAGGTCCAGCTCGGCGGGCTCCGGACCCCGTGGACAGGACAGCAAGGAAGCACCCGATGCGCGTGGAGGGAGCTCTGGGTGACATCAGGCTGAGGGGATGGGCAGGGCTGTGACGTCACGGAGCTGGCGTTTGCTCGCCAGCGGGGTCAGTCAGAAAAGGGGCTCTGTCCTGGGTGGTGAGGAAAAGCCGGGCCGGGCCGCTTCTGGGGCTGCGCGTGGACCAGCGGAGCCGGGCCTCCGAGCCAGCCCGACTCCTCCCCTCCGGGCGCGGCCTCCACCTAAGTCTCCCGCCTCCCTCACCTGCCGCCGCCGCCGTAGTTGCTGCTGCCGCCTGCCGGTCCTCTAGCTTCCACAAAGAGCCGCCCACCCTGCCGCTCTTCCGCTTCCTGCGGAAGGGGCGCTCTAGGCAGTAGACCCGGAACCACACTCTATGGTGCAGTCTGCGCTAGACCAGTGGCAGGAAGCTCCCAGCAAGCCTTGCGTGTCGCCATAGCAACGCACCACCGTATCTGGAACCTCTGCGGCGTAACCTCTACGACGTGAGCCCTGTACGTTCTCAAGAGAATTTGGTAGCACCTCGGTCGGATAATCACAGCCAACTCCTGGCTCTGGCCAGACCAACCGAGGCTACTGCCAATGCAGGCTCTCTCGGCATCCACAACACAGTTCACAAACCAGCCCGACACGCAATCCCCACCCACTGCAGCTGGAAAGAAACACTAACAAACAGTGGATTTGCTTCTTCAGCTGAGACAGCATAAGATGATTTATTGTACACGGTTACACTTGGCCACAAGTGAGAACAGTACTAGTCCAGAATGCCACAGGTCCAGGGAGAGGGCAGCGGGGTCTGTTTGGGTGTAGCAGGGCCAGCTCCCAGTGGGATGCATTCTCGAGAGTAGCCCAGTCAGAGGGTTTGCAACCGGCGCTCGGGACTCGGCATTCCTCACTTCTGCAGCCTCCGTGGGTGCACAACTTCGTTTACTTGGACCTCTGCCTCATCTTTCTTCTCTTGCGCTTCAGCCTGAAAAGCACACAGTCGTTGGTCCTTCGCATCACCATCAACCGTGCATTGTATGCACTGGGTCATAAGACAAGCACTACCGTTCCACTGCACCGTGTCTTTCCTTTAAGTTCTTCTCAATCCCCCCAGCTTTGCCCAAGGGTATCACCCACTGCCCACCTGCGTGGGCCATCTTAAACATACCTGCGCATTCGTTTCTTCCTCCACTATCGAGCCGATCACGTCAGAAGTTTAAGAAAGGACATAGATTAGCGTTAGCAACACACACGTCTGGGTGGCCACCGCCCGCTTCTGTGCCAAGCCCCTAATTCCATGTCTTCCCATCCCATCCTCTCTCGCAAAGATTTGCGCGGCCTCGGTCTGCTTCTCCACTAAACCAAGCCGGCTCTCCTCAAGTACACACTTGGGCACCTCGGAGAAGCCAGAAACGCGGTGTTTCACAGCCTGCATCTAGCCCTCCTCGCCAACTCCTTCCTGCTTCCTAACCTCACCACTAAAGAACTCACCTTCGCTCTCATGGCGCAGGCGTTTCTGCAGGGAAAAGAGAAAGAAGTTACGGTTAGTTAGCTGTGAAGATGAGAATGTGGAGGGCCGATGTTGATGGATTGTACTCGGAAGCCGAGCGCTGGGAACACTACGACTCACCAAAGAAGATGGCGCTAAGAAGGAGAGAGCGCGGACTTCCGCCTACTGCTATTTAATAGAGCTCTCAGTGTCGTCACTTCCTCTGCACGCCCCCCTCCATCCCTAGGGGCGGGGTTGCTCAAGTGAGTAAACTGTGACTTTCGGCTACGAGATTTAGTTCTTTTAGGAAACAGAATGTTTTGAATTGTAGTTATCAAGTCCCACCTTCTCGTCAGTCTATTATAAGGACATTGTGTTACTTCAGCCTGGACACCTATTTCCATTATGGAAACGGAAAGTAGATGGGAAATGACTTCCGGCTTTCCCCTCATCGCTTCTTGGGAGTTGCAGTTTCTTAGTAAATACCTCCATTTTATTTATTTATTTATTTATTTATTTATTTATTTATTTATTTATTTATTTATGTCTNCAGTCAAGAGCAGAGACAGCAGATCTCTTGGATTAAGGCCTAAGTTGTCTACATAGTGAGTTCCAGGCCCACTGGGGCTAACGGGCAACCCTGTTTCAATAACAAAGAACTGATATCTCACCTTTTATTTGATCTTGTACTTCTAGAACACACAAGTGACAGAAGCCTGGAACAAGGTTGCGCACTCATTTAATTGCACGCCAATAGAAGGTGAGACCTCAGATAACAGGGTTGAGGGTTTAACAGTGAGTGACTTAGTAGAGTCAAGGGCTTTGTTCCCTTAAAGATCCATCCTGGCTCTAGCTCATACTAAACTAGAAACCATTAGTGCCCTGTTTGCAAAGTTAAACATTGTACCATTAAACTACTTAGAGAATGTTGGATTTAGAACCCCTTGGGATTCTGACTGAGTAGCTAATACCATAGACTTATCCTGTCTACAGGTATGGCCTGGCACAACCAAGAAGCAGCATGTCAGGGAGGGAGAAAAACCATTAGTCAGAGCCCCCACGGAGCCAGCAAGAAGTAAGTACCAACCCCATTCTTTCACCATACTGTATTAGTCAAGTTTTTCTATATCCTTAGCTTGATCATTGTCACCTTATACTCGACTAATATAATCTACTTATTACTCTGTTTTGTTTGTTGGGGTGGTGGTGTATGGTTTTGATTTTGGGTAGGGGTATGACTATATCCCTTAGGCTAGCCGGGACCTGGAATGATCCTCCGCCTCTGTCTCTTGAGTATTCGGTGTACAGGTACATGCCACCACAACGAAGCTTATTCTTAGGTTTATCTATTCTGTTCTCTTTAGGAAGGACCATGAAAAAGCTGAATCTGAGGTACATGAAGTTTAGGCTGTGAATGTCCTCATCAGCTCAGGAGAAGGCAAGGTAATGACATACCAGAGTTAGCAGGTGAGGTGACTGAGGGTGTGTTCACCAGACCAAATGTGACCGGACTTAACTCTTTTTAGGCCAAGGATGCAGGACAGAGAACCACCATTTACAAATGAGGTCCTTCTAAACAGTATGGCCTGAAAATGAAAACTTCACGTGCCTTTTTCAGTGAGGTGGAAAGGCGTTTTGATGCTATACCCTTTACTTTAAGAGTACAACGACTTACCTGAAGAACTCTGAGCCAGTTGACCGGTTTGTTTGTGCACCCGAATTGTTTTCCCTCCCTTTGGCCTCCCTCTCCTGCTGCCCAGATTTGTAGGGTAGCTCCTTCCTACATGAGTGTGTGTCCTCTCTCCGCCATCTTGTTGAATGTAGTATAGAGGAACAACCCCAGCATGATTTCTGCCAGGGGGAAGAAGTGGTTAAAAACAGACAGGAGGCTGGAGAGAGGGCTCAGAGTGCTTAGGCGGACTTCCATTCCAACATCCACATGGCTAGCAAGAGCCCTTAACCACTGCGTCCATGGGATCCCAACGCTCTCTTCCTGCCTTCGTGGGCCTTGCATACATGGGTCGTGGACATTGCATGCATGGGGTACACATTCTATTACAAGATGCAGAACACCACATAAAAAAAAAAAACAATAAAATTTAATTTTAAAGCATCGTGAGCTTTGTATGTTGGCATATGATGCCAGCACTTTATGGTCTGAGGCAGGAAGATCAGGAACTCAAGGTAACTGTGCTACATTTAGCAGGATCTTGCTCTGGCTCAGCAAGTGAAAGCCCTCGTTTTGGAAGCCAGTTCTCAGTCCCCCAAACCTACACAAAGATGGGAGGAGAGAACACAGTCCACAACGTCATACTGGTTCCCACACATGCGTGTTCATGCACACAATAATAAAAAGGATGCTTGCTGTCTTCTTTCATCCAGAGCGTTGGAAGATGAGAAAAGGCTCGGATGGGTGGTGGTATAGTGGGGCCAAACGAGAGTTGCTACAAACCATTTAATTCTCTATGAGAAGGAGGTGAGTCTAAGAATAAATATATCCCCCCAGCTCTGTGCCACCGCTCCCTGGAAACTTTCGGAAAAGAACTAAGTTCATGAAAGGAACGTTAATATTTCAATGCTCTTTCATTTCCTGTAGGTGGAATTTGGTTGCCCAGTTTAGAATTCACAGTTCTACACAGATGCCCAATGGCCCCATGCGGATAACCAGTGGTCCCTTTGAACCTGACCTCTACAAATCTGAGCTGGAGGTCCAGGATGCAGAGCTGAAGGTTGGTGAGAATGTGGCACCTGTCATGGGAATGACGGTCCTGAGGAGTTGGGTACTAAGTGTAACATTTGTGCTTATTCCACATTTCTCAGAATTTGTTGGCTTCTTCCCTTCCAGGCTCTTCTTCAGAGTTCTGCAAGTCGAAAAACCCAGAAAAACAAGAAAAAGAACAGTGTGTTATTATGATCATCAGTCTCTGAAGGGAACCCGATCAGTCTGTGTGCCATGTTCCGATGCACAGCCCTGCCCTTGGCCTCTTTCCTAGGGGTTCTGGTGGTCTCACCTTCGGCCTAGACCACCAAGATACTTTGGGTTTTACTGCCAAAAGAGTTATAAATTGACGAGTCTTTTTCCTCTCTGTTTTTAACATGTAGGCTTCCAAGACTGCAGAGAATGCAACCAGTGGGGAAACATTAGAAGACAATGACGCTGGGGACTGAGGTGGGTCCCGTATCCCCAGCTTGTCATTCCTGCCTCGTCCCCTTCCCACAAAACACCAGGCTCTGTTGAAGTGCAGTCCTCTCAGCCAAGGCCACCAGCAGAGCGGGGACTCCCTGCCCTCATCCCAGTACCCCAACCCACCCCTTTCCAGCAAAAAACCAGCTCCAACTGACTCTGGTCTTGGGAGGCCAGGCTTCCCAGCCACCGAAGACTACCTTTAAAATAGAAAAAAAAAGAAATTGAATAAAAATCAGGAAGTCAAAACCTTCGTCTTCAAGCCCCTCTTTCTAGCCTTTTCTACTACTCTGCTTGTCGAGGTTTGTGGCCCTACAGCAGAACAGGGAGGAGGCTGACTTAGCCGCCACCACTAAAAACCTCAGCTGAAATTTTTATACCACTCTGATGTCGGCGTTTTCTCATCTTTTGGGGGGAGGTTCTGTTTCCCACTATCCCCAAGGATTTAATCTGCCCTCAGAATTAAAAAGGACCTGCTTGGATTTTTTTATTCACAACTGGCAGATTCCTCACGACCCATCTAGTTAGGCCCTTGCTGTTTTCAGAATCTCAAGTCTCCATCTATGAAGACATTCTTCTCACCTGCCAAATGGATCCTCATTTGTAAACCTTTTTAGTCATTTTTTCTGCAGGATCCCTCCATCATCCCCCATTTTCACAAAGTGTAAAGAAGTAATCCATCTCAACCATGTCTGTCTCTCTGGAATCGGTGGGTTTTCCCTCACTCCATCTTATAAGACTAAACTGGAAAATTTTTCATTTTTTTTTTTTTTTGGTTCCCTGTTTGAAATATTTTGACCTCTCTCCCTTGAAAGAAAAACCAGAGGAGTAGACTGAAGAGACAACTAACTGGCTTTCTGAAACTGTGGACTGGATTGGATGGCTTGCTGGGGGTTTGTAGTGAAAGGTTGCAATTTCAGTGCCTCTGGCTTGCTGTCCCAGGGAACCAAGGCTACCACTAATTTATGAGGTTTTTAAATGACATGGCATTAAAATAAATTTGGTTTTGCTCTTAATATGGCCTTTGGGTTTTTTTTCTTTCTTTTTCCTCCTTGTTTTAATGGGGCTGGTGAAATCAAAACCCAGACAATAGCTTTTGTCACCGCTACGACTTTAATATCTCTTACCTGTTGCTCTTTGAGGGGGTCGTATATTCTCTGAAGCCAACAGTACACGTCTGGAATTTTTAATAAGTACAAACTGCTGACTGGTGCAAGTCCATTGAATTGTGTGTGGGCAGCAAGGGAAGGTTGGGATGTAGGAGGTAATCTAATACCATCACATTATTCTGTAGGGGCCCTGTGCTGTCCACCTGCCTTTAATCCCATCACTGGGGAGAAATTACAGAAGCTGGTGAACAGCCTAGCTAGGGCTATAGGAAACCCATGTCTCAAAAAAAGAAAATTGTAAGCCCGTTGTGGTGGCGCATGCCTTAGTCCTATCACTTGGGAGGCAGAGGCAGGCGGATCTTTGTGAGTTCAAGGCCAGCCCTGGTCTACAAGTGAGTTTCCAGGACCAGCTGGGGCTACAGGGAGAACCCTGTACGTTGAAAGACAAGAAAAAGAAAGAAAATTGTAAACATTCAATTAAGGTTTTTTCCTGTTTTTATTTGTATGGCTGTCGTTGCCATAAGGGAGGTAAGTGCACACACGTTACCTGTGCTGGAGGAGGTCAGAGGAGGGCATTGGATCCCTTGGAACGCATTCTACATTGTTAGCTACCATGTGGAGATGGGAATTGGACCCAGGGCCGCTCAAGAGCAGAGCCATCTCCAGCCTAAAAATGATTAAAAAAAAAAAACTAGTTTTTGTCTTAAATCCATGTCTGCTAGGCTAGTTTTCGGTGCCAATCTGAGTTTGAGTCATTTGTTAAATTAGTTGTGTCACTATATCTGAGGCAAAGCTGAAGACAGGTGAATGATAGACATTAAGAGGTAGAGTGTGGGGCATGGTAGGGCGACACTTTGATCCCAGCACTTTGGAGGCAAGGCAGGCAGATCTCTGAGTTCAAGGTCCACTGGTCTACATAGTGAGCTGCCGGCCAGCCAAAACGAAGCCAGACCCTGTCTCAAAGAATAACCAGTCATCCCTGTAGCCCCAGCTGTAATTTGAACTCCTATGTAAAGACCAGGTGGCCTTTGTTAGGGCTCTCAAGATCCAACTTCCCTCTGGCCTCCCAAGTGCTAGGATAAAGGCATTAAAGACCACAAACCCTGCGTCCTCACGCATTAAATACACTCTTGTTTCAGTCTCCAGTGCTGATATCCAGGGATGGCAACACAGCAGACTGCATTAGTGGGGATGCTGACTAAGGGAAGCTATATGTATTACAATGAAGAGGGAAGGAATCTAAGCCTCCCTCAGATATTATGCAAATACAAAACAAAGACCAGATTCAGAGTTTATAGCAATTGCTAATCCTGATGGATTTGTGAGACATTTTTGAGAAAGGCTTTAAAATAATCGTGTTGCCTGGCTTTTTAAACTTTTTTTTTTTTTTTTGTTTTTTGTCTTTTTGAGACAGGGTCTCTCTGTACGCCCAGCTTCCTGGAAACTCTGTATACCAGGCTGGGCCTGAATTAACAAAGATTCCGCCTGTCTCTGCATCCCAAGTGCTAGGATTAAAGGCATGTGCCACCCACGCCCGGCAGGGTTTTTTGAATTTTTTAAAACCGGGCATGGTGGTGGACACCTATAATCCCAACATTAGGAGGCAGAGGCAGGCAGATTCTGAGTTCAAGGCCACCATGGTCTACATAGGAAGTTCCAGGCTAACTTGTGTTATAGGGAGACCCTGTTTAAAGACAAAAAAAAAAACAAAACAACAAAAACCACTTAGGAGGCTGAGGGGAGATGTTACAGGTCAGTTTAGCCTAGCAGATTTTTAATTATAGTTGCCAATGAACTACCAGTCTCAAATTTTTAATTTTTTATATGATGTGTAAATGATGTATTGTCTGCATGTAGTTTGGCACCAACCTACATATAGACATGCCACAGAGGGCAAAAGAAGGTGCAGTGCCAAGGATGGTCAGAAGAGGGGGTCGATTTCCCCTGGAACTGGAGTTAAAGTCAGTCGTTACCATGTGGGTTCTGGGACCCGGGTCCGCTGCAAGAGCAACAAGTGCCCCTAACCGTGAGCCATCTCTCCAACCCCAGTCTCAAAATTTTAAAAAGGTCAGAGAGTAGGGGATTGTTTCATCTGATAGAAATCCACTGCCTTTTGAGGAAGAGTTTCATTGCTCAACCCTCCACATGAGACACATACAAAAATACCCAAATAACACCTATGGGCTGGGATGTGTAGTATTTAAGTGGTGATATTGCCTAGCATTTGTGAGAACCTGGGTTTCAATCCACAGTCTCACAAACACCCAAAAAAAAAAAAAAAAACTTTGATGAAAATTTAAGAGTTGGGCATGGTGACACATGGGTGGCAGACGCAGGTGCATCTCTGAGATCAAGGCACCTGGTCTACAAGATAGTTCCAGGCGAAGCTTGGCTACAGGAGAACCCGGTCTCAAAAAAAAAAAAAAAAAAAAAAAAAAAAAAGCCGGCAATCAGGAGGTGGGGAGGCAGATCTCTGTGATTTCGAAGGCAGCTATGTTCTACACCAAGTTCCAGGACCAGCTGGGGCCTACAGGAGACTGGGTCTCGGAAAAAAAAAAAAAATCGGTGTGGTGGTACATGCCGTTAATCCCTAGCACTTGGATGCAGAGGCAGGCTGATCTTTGTGAGTTAGGGCCAGCCTTGTCTACAAGGTGAGTTCCAGACAGCTGGGCTACAGGGAGACCCCTTTCTCGAAAAAGACCCCCCCCCAACAAAAAAATATAAATGGTTTGGTGGCATGCCCTTTTAATCCCAGCACAAGAGGATTCCAGCCACAGGCTCATATAAACATGAAAATACACAGAGAACTCTTATCTGCCGGGCGTGGTGGCGTAGGCCTTTAATCCCAGCACTTGCAAGGCCGAGGCTAGCGGATCTCGGAAGGCACTGTGGTCAACATAGCGAGACCCTATTTCCATCTCTAAAAACAAAAGTAAAGCAAAAAAAAACCTAGCCGGGCGTGGTGGCGCACGCCTTTATCCAGCACGCTGGCGGCAGAGGCCAAGCGAATCTTTGGGAGTTCATGGCCAGTCTGGGGGGGGGTCTACAGGGTGATTCCAGGACAGTTGGGGCTTACAGGGAAGACCCGTTCTCGAAAAGAAACACACAGCACACACATGACAATCTTTTTGTTCATGAAGCAATTTTGCCTAGCATAGCCACTTTTTTTTTTGTTTTTTTTTTTGGTCTTTTCGAGACAGGTGTCTCCCTGTTATTTAGAATCCCCAGGTGTCCTGGAACTCACTTCCTGTATACCAGGCTGGCCTTGAAACTCACAAAGCTCGCACCTGCCTCTGCTTCCCCAAGTGCTAGGATTAAAAGGCGTGCGCACCAACACACGGTCCTGGCCCCTAGCATGCCACTTTATATCCTCCCATTTCTGACAATTTTTAGGACCTGCTGGAAGGATTCCAAAAAATTTAAGTTGTTTAGCTCATAGAAAAAAAGCCAAAGCAGTGAACAAAAATTAGGAATTTTTTGTTTTTTTTGTGTTTTTTTTTTTTTTTTGTTTTTGTTGTTTGAGACAGGGTCCTCCCTGTTAAGCCCCAGCTGTTCCTTTAGAATCTCACTCTCTGTAGACGCGAAGCTGTCATTGAACTCACGGAGATCCGCTTGCATCTGCCTCCCGAGTGCTTGGGACTAAAGGCGTGCGCCACCACGTCCGCGCATAAAAATTAGAATTCTTATACAGGGCCCCACCTATTCATAATAAAATGGAGGTATTAGCTGGGAGTGGTGGTGCACGCCTTTAATCCTAGCACTTGGAAGGCAGAGGCGGCAGGATCTGCATGTGAGTTCCAAGGGTTCCAGGCCAGCTGGGCTACGGAGGGGGAACCGACCCTTGGGTCTCAAAAGACATAAATATAAATAAATAAATAATAAAATAAATAAAATAAATAAATAAATAGAAATGGAACACAGAAAAAAATCAACCTAGGGAAGGAAGGGTTTATTTGGCTTAGATTCCAAATTATAGGCCATTACTGTGGGGAAGTCAAGGCAGGGACTTAAGTGCTTCATCCAGTCAAGAGCAGAGAGAAAATTGTACATCCTGGCCTTCTCGCTGCCTGCTCCCCAGCTGCCTTTCTCAGCTCTTACACAGCCAGGTCCCAGCCAATGAAATGGCGTCACCCACATTCAGGGCGGGTCATCCTGCCTCAGCCAACAGTCAGTTCATGATGGTTCCCACTCTACCACAGGGAGGCAGAAACACAAACAGCCTCCACTGGATCAAAGGGGAAAAGAACAAAGGCAGCCAGCTGCCCGAGGCTGTCTTTAAACCTTAGGGGCTAATGGTTGGTAGCCCACCCGTTAGCACCTAACATTTCCACCAGGGAGTGCCCCATTGCCACTGCTGGACCCCCAGACTGATGCTTGATCAGCACTCCTCAGCCTAATTCCACTGCCAGACTCACCACACACCAGTCATCGTGCTGATGGCACAGACACTGGACTTCACAGGCTGGCATGGGACTGATTTTCCCCAGCAAACTTCCACTAGCACACACTACTCAAGCCTGATGGGAGTGAAAACGCACCAGGGATTCTTGTCTGATGGTAAAAAGAATCTGTTTATTCGTCCACACACTTTGTTTTTATAAGCAGAGTGATGTAGTCATATCTCTGGGCCTGCTTTTAGACCCCCTGCCTCCTGTTCTTGTTAGAGTTTAATCCCTGGGGCCTGCAAATACAAGCAAAACTCCCCAGGGCCAGGTTTCGGTGTAAACAGACAAGCAGGTACAACAGACAATTTAGTACCAGTAGCCACAGGTGGCCCCCTACCTACAAGGTCATCTCCCGAAGAAGTGCTGCCAGTCCACCCTGATCTAGACAGTTCTTCAATCCAGACTCAGGTGATTCGGGGAGGATTTTTTTTTTTTTTTTTTTTTTTTGAGACAGGGTCTTCCTGTAGCCCAAGCTGGCCTGGAACTATCTTTGTAGACCAGGCTGCCCTTGATCTCAGAGATGCACCTGCGTCTGCCACCCATGTGTCACCATGCCCAACTCTTAAAATTTCTTCATCAAAGTTTTGTGTTTGTGGAACTGGGGATTGAAACTAGGATCTCACAAATGCTAGGCAATATCACCACTTAAATACTACACTCCCAGCCCATAGGTTTTATTTGGGTATTTATTGTATGTGTGCTCATGTGGAGGTTGAGCAATGAACTCTTCTCAAAGGCAGTGATTTCTATCAGATGAACAATCCCTACTCTCTGACCTTTTAAAATTTTGAGACTGGGGTTGGAGAGATGGCTCATCGGTTAAGAGCACTGACTGCTCTTGCAGAGGACCAGGGTCCCAGCACCCACATGGCTAAGAACTGACTTTAACTCCAGTTCCAGGGGAATCGACACCCTCTTCTGACCTCCTTGGCACTGCACCTTCTTTTGCCCTCTGTGGCATGTCTATATGTAGGTTGGTGCCAAACTACATGCAGACAATACATTCATACACATAATAAAAAAAATTAAAAATTTGAGACTGGTAGTTCATTGGCAACTATAATTAAAAATCTGCTAGGCTAAACTGACCTGTAACATCTCCCCTCAGCCTCCTAAGTGGTTTTTGTTGTTTTGTTTTTTTGTCTTTTTGAAACAGGGTCTCCGTGTAGCCTGTAACTATGTAGACCAGGGTGGCCTTGAACTCAGACATCTGAATGCCTCTGCTGGGATTAAAGGAATGCACCACCACCACCACCACCACCATGCCCGGTTTTAAAAATTAAAAACCCTGCCGGGCGTGGTGGCACATGCCTTTAATCCTAGCACTTGGGAGGCAGAGACAGGCGGATCTTTGTAAATTCAAGGCCAGCCTGGTCTACAGAGTTCCAGGACAGCTGGGGCTACAGAGAGACCCTGTCTCAAAAAGACAAAAAAAAAAAAAAAAAGTTAAAAGCCGTAACACGATTATTTTAAAGCCTTTCTCAAAAATGTCTCACAAATCCATCAGGATTAGCAATTGCTATAAACTCTGAATCTGGTCTTTGTTTTGTATTTGCATAATATCTGAGGGAGGCTTAGATTCCTTCCCTCTTCATTGTAATACATATAGCTTCCCTTAGTCAGCATCCCCACTAATGCAGTCTGCTGTGTTGCCATCCCTGGATATCAGCACTGGAGACTGAAACAAGAGTGTATTTAAATGCGTGAGGAAGCCGGGTGTGGTCTTTAATGCCTTTAATCCTAGCACTTGGGAGGCAGAGGCAGGTGGATCTTTGAGAGTTCAAGGCCAGCCTGGTCTACATAGGAGTTCCAATACAGCTGGGGCTACAGGGAGACTGGTATTTTTGAGACAGGGTCTGGTTATTTTTGAGCTGGCCTGGAGCTCACTATGTAGACCAGTGGACCTTGAACTCAGAGATCCGCCTGCCTCTGCCTCCCAAGTGCTGGGATCAAAGGTGTGCCCTACCATGCCCCACACTCTACCTCTTAATGTCTATCATTCACCTGTCTTCAGCTTTGCCTCAGATATAGTGACACAACTAATTTAACAAATGACTCAAACTCAGATTGGCACCGAAAACTAGCCTAGCAGACATGGATTTAAGACAAAAACTAGTTTTTTTTTTTTTAATCATTTTTAGGCTGGAGATGGCTCTGCTCTTGCAGAGGACCTGGGTTCAAGTCCCAGCATCCACATGGTAGCTAACAAATGTAGAACTAGAGTTCCACAGGATCCAATGCCCTCCTCTGACCTCCTCCAGCATGGCAGGACGTGGGTGCAACTTACCTCCATTCAGGCAAGACAGCCATACAAATAAAACAGAAAAACCTTAATTGAATGTTTACAATTTTCTTTTCTTTTTTCTTGTCTTTTCAAGACAGGGTCTCCCTGTAGCCCCAGCTGTCCTGGAACTCACTCTGTAGACCAGGCTGGCCTTGAACTCACAAAGATCCGCCTGCCTCTGCCTCCCAAGTGCTAGGACTAAAGGCATGCGCCACCACAACGGGCTTACAATTTTCTTTTTTTTGAGACAGGGTTCCCTATAGCCCTAGCTAGCCTGTTCACCAGCTGTATTTCTCCCCAGTGCTGGGATTAAAGGCAGGTGACAGCACAGGGCCCCTACAGAATAATGTGATGGTATTAGATTACCTCCTACATCCCAACCTTCCCTTGCTGCCCACACACAATTCAATGGACTTGCACCAGTCAGCAGTTTGTACTTATTAAAAATTCCAGACGTGTACTGTTGGCTTCAGAGAATATACGACCCCCTCAAAGAGCAACAGGTAAGAGATATTAAAGTCGTAGCGGTGACAAAGCTATTGTCTGGGTTTGATTTCACCAGCACCATTTAAAACAAAGGAGGAAAAGAAAGCAAAAACCCCAAAGGCATATTAAGAGCAAAACCAAATTTATTTTAATGCCATGTCATTTAAAAACCTCATAAATTAGTGGTAGCCTTGGTTCCCTGGGACAGCAAGCCAGAGGCACTGAAATTGCAACCTTTCACTACAAACCCCCAGCAAGCCATCCAATCCAGTCCACAGTTTCAGAAAGCCAGTTAGTTGTCTCTTCAGTCTACTCCTCTGGTTTTTCTTTCAAGGGAGAGAGGTCAAAATATTTCAAACAGGGAACCAAAAAAAAAAAAAAATGAAATTTCCAGTTTAGGTTCTTATAAGATGGAGTGAGGGAAAACCCACCGATTCCAGAGAGACAGACATGGTTGAGATGGATTACTTCTTTACACTTTGTGAAAATGGGGGATGATGGAGGGATCCTGCAGAAAAAATGACTAAAAAGGTTTACAAATGAGGATCCATTTGGCAGGTGAGAAGAATGTCTTCATAGATGGAGACTTGAGATTCTGAAAACAGCAAGGGCCTAACTAGATGGGTCGTGAGGAATCTGCCAGTTGTGAATAAAAAAATCCAAGCAGGTCCTTTTTAATTCTGAGGGCAGATTAAATCCTTGGGGATAGTGGGAAACAGAACCTCCCCCCAAAAGATGAGAAAACGCCGACATCAGAGTGGTATAAAAATTTCAGCTGAGGTTTTTAGTGGTGGCGGCTAAGTCAGCCTCCTCCCTGTTCTGCTGTAGGGCCACAAACCTCGACAAGCAGAGTAGTAGAAAAGGCTAGAAAGAGGGGCTTGAAGACGATGGATTTTGACTCCTGATTTTATTATTCAATTTCTTTTTTTTCTATTTAAAGTAGTCTTCGGTGGCTGGGAAGCCTGGCCTCCCAAGACCAGAGTCAGTTGGAGCTGGTTTTTTGCTGGAAAGGGGTGGGTTGGGGGACTGGGATGAGGGCAGGGAGTCCCCGCTCTGCTGGTGGTCTTGGATGGAGAAGACGAACTGCACTTCACAGAGCCTGGGGTGTGGTGGGAAGGGGACGAGGCAGGAATGACAAGCTGGGGATACGGGACCCACCTCAGTCCCCAGCGTCATTGTCTTCTAATGTTTCCCCACTGGTTGCATTCTCTGCAGTCTTGGAAGCCTACATGTTAAAAACAGAGAGGAAAAAGACTCGTCAATTTATAACTCTTTTGGCAGTAAAACCCAAAGTATCTTGGTGGTCTAGGCCGAAGGTGAGACCACCAGAACCCCTAGGAAAGAGGCCAAGGGCAGGGCTGTGCATCGGAACATGGCACACAGACTGATCGGGTTCCCTTCAGAGAATGATGATCATAATAACACACCTTCTTTTTCTTCTTTTTCTGGGTTTTTCGACTTGCAGAACTCTGAAGAAGAGCCTGGAAGGGAAGAAGCCAACAAATTCTGAGAAATGTGGAATAAGCACAAATGTTACACTTAGTACCCAACTCCTCAGGACCGTCATTCCCATGACAGGTGCCACATTCTCACCAACCTTCAGCTCTGCATCCTGGACCTCCAGCTCAGATTTGTAGAGGTCAGGTTCAAAGGGACCACTGGTTATCCGCATGGGGCCATTGGGCATGAGTAGAACTGTGAATTTAAACTGGGCAACAAATTCACCTACAGGAAAATGAAGATGCATTTGAATATAACGTTCCTTTCATGAACTTAGTTCTTTTATGAAGTTACAGGGAGAGGGTGGCACAGAGCTGGGGGCTCTATTCTATTCTTAGACTCACCCTCCTTCTCATAGAGAACATTAAATGGTTGTAGCAACTCATGTTTGGCACACTCTACCACACCCATCCGAGCCTTCTTCTCATCTTCAAACGCTCTGGGAAAAGGAAGACAGAAAGCATCATTTTTATTATTGTGTGCATGAACACGCATGTGTGGGAACCAGTATGACGTTGTGGACTGTGTTCTCTCCTCCCATCTTTGTGTAGGTTTGGGGGACTGAGAACTGGCTTCCAAAACGAGGGCTTTCACTTGCTGAGCCAGAGCAAGATCCTGCTAAATGTAGCACAGGTTACCTTAAAGTCCTGATCTTCCTGCCTCAGACACTAAAGTGCTGGCATCATAACTGCCAACATACCCAGCTCCTGCATGCTTTTAAAATTAAATTTTATTGTTTTTTTTTTTTTTATGTTTGAGTGTTCTGCATCTATGTATAGAAGTGTACCCATGCATGCAATGTCCACGACCCATGTATGCAAGGCCCACGAAGGCCAGAAGAGAGCGTTGGATCCCCTGGAACTGCAGTTAAGGGCTCTTGCTAGCCATGTGGATGTTGGAATGGAAGTCCGCCTAAGCACTCTGAGCCCTCTCTCCAGCCCTCCTGTATGTTTTTAACCACTTCTTCCCCCTGGCAGAAATCATGCTGGGGTTGTTCCTCTATACTACATTCAACAAGATGGCGGAGAGAGGACACACACTCATGTAGGAAGGAGCTACCCTACAAATCTGGGCAGCAGGAGAGGGAGGCCAAAGGGGGGAAAAACACTTCTGGGTGCACAAACAAACCGAGTCAGACTGGCTTCAGAGCTTCTTCAGGCTAAGTGTAGTACCTTAAAGTAAAGGGCATAGCATCAAAACGCCTTTCCACCTCACTGAAAAAGGCACGTGAAGTTTTCATTTTCAGGCCATACTGTTTAGAAGGATCTCGTTTGTAAATGGTGGTTCTCTGTCCTGCATCCTTGGCCTAAAAAGAGTTAAGTCCGGTCACATTTGGTCTGGTGAACACACCCTCAGTCACCTCACCTGCTAACTCTGGTATGTCATTACCTTGCCTTCTCCTGAGCTGACAAGGACATCCACAGCATAAACTTCATGTACCTCGAATTCAGCTTTTTCATGGTCCTTCCTAAAGAGAACAGAAAGAGAACCCTAAGAATAAGATAGTTGTGGTGGCATGTACCTGTACACCGAATACTCAAGAGACAGAGGCGGAAGGATCATTCCAGGTTCCAGGCTAGCCAAGGGTATATAGTAATACCCTAACCAAAATCAACATACACACACCACCACCAACAACAAAACAGAGTAATAAGTAGATTATATTAGTCGAGTATAAGGTGACAATGATCAAGCTAAGGATATAGAAAAACTTGACTAATACAGTATGGTGAAAGAATGGGGTTGGTACTTACTTCTGCTGGTCTGTGGGATTCTGAATAATGGTTTTCTCTCCATCAATGACATGCTGCTTCAATTGGTGTGACAGCATACCTGTAGACAGGATAAGTCTATGGTATTAGCTACTCAGTCAGAATCCCAAGGGGTTCTAAATCCAACATTCTCTAAGTAGTTTAATGGTACAATGTTTAACTTTGCAAACAGGGCACTAATGGTTTCTAGTTTAGTATGAGCTAGAGCCAGGATGGATCTTTAAGGGAACAAAGCCCTTGACTCTACTAAGTCACTCACTGTTAAACCCTCAACCCTGTTATCTGAGGTCTCACCTTCTATTGGCGTGCAATTAAATGAGTGCGCAACCTTGTTCCAGGCTTCTGTCACTTGTGTGTTCTAGAAGTACAAGATCAAATAAAAGGTGAGATATCAGTTCTTTGTTATTGAAACAGGGTTGCCCTGTAGCCCCAGTGGGCCTGGAACTCACTATGTAGACAATGCAGGCCTTAATCCAAGAGATCTGCCTGTCTCTGGCTCTTGACTGCAGGGATTAAAGTCGTGCACCACCACACCCATCCTTGAGGTATCAGTTCTTATTCTCATCATAAAGAATTTATTAGTCCAAGTGTTCCAGCATCCCTCAAATGCCAATAATTCTCATTATTCATTTCACAACCTTACTATTCCTACAAACTAATTTCATATATAAAATGCTTTCAGTGCTCAGTACTAAAATTCAAACAACACAGAGAAGACAAGCATGGCCCCTGGGATGGCATGAAATTCCTGATGTGTGATGCTCTCTTCTGACCTCCAAGGGCACTCACAACATGGATGCACTTCCTCACATAAATCGAAAAGATGGGGCTGGAGAGATGGCTCAGTGGTTAAGAGCACCGACTGCTCTTGCAGAGGACCGGGGTTCGATTCCCAGCACCCACATGGCGGCTAAGAACCATCTTTAACTCCAGTTCCAGGGGAATCTGACGCCCTCTTCTGACCTCCGCAGCATTGCACGACATGGGTGCACCAACCTACATGCAGACAGTACATTCATACACATTAAAAAAAAAAACACCGAAAAGAAAAAGTATTCTAAAGATCATCTAATTAGAGAACAGTTCTCAAAGAACACAGTAGGGTCCATAACCCCATCCTGAAGATGAGGAAACAGCTCAGAAAGGCTAACCGATTTGCCCCAGGGTAAAGGAGTGAAAGGACCCTGACATAAACTCAAGTTTTCCAAAATGAAGTCCATTATTCATTCCTATATAGCATTCCACCTGCTGAGACAGGACAGCAAACCCTATTTTTTCTTTAAACCTTTTTCTTTTTGGTCTTTTTGAGACAGGGTCTCCCTGTAGCCTCAGCTATCCTGGAACTCACTAGGTAGACCAGACTGACCCTGAATTCAGATGTGCTTGCCTCTGCCTCTCAGGTGCTGGGATTAAAGGCCTGTACCACCCCCCTAGTACTCTTTAAACTTTTTTACATCAGTTAATTCAGCATATATGCGTGCACTTCTGTACATGTAGAAGTCAGAGGAGAGCATTTGGGTTTGTGAGTCAGTTCTCTACTTTCACCATGTGAGTCCAGGAGAGCACACTCAGCAGCTTGGCAGCCTTGCCAGCAAACACTTTTATCTACTGAGCCATCTCACCAGTCCCAATTTCTCTTTTTTAAAAGAAACAACTTTTAAATTTGATCTCATCTTCATCATCTAAGTTGTCAATTTAGCCTCTGAGACAAGAGCCATATTTATTATATGGGTAATTTCACTGTTATAAAGTCAGCTGCTAGGTGCAATGGTACGTGCCTTTAATCCCAGAATTTGAGAGGTAGATTTCTCTGAGATGGAGACTACCAGCCTGGTCTACAAAGGGAGTTCCAGACCAGCTGGGGTTACACAGTGAGACCCTGTGTCAAAACAAAATAAAATCTACAACATTACTAGAAGTCAGAAAATTTGAGCCCGAGATTACTTTATTTTTTTATGTGTATGAATGTACTGTCTGCATGTAGGTCTGTGCACCCGTGTCATGCAATGCCGGAGGTCAGAAGAGGGTGTCAGATTCCCCTGGAACTGGAGTTAAGGATGGTTCTCAGCTGCCATGTGGGTGCTGGGGATCGAACCTGGGTCCTCTGCAAGAGCAGTCGGCACTCTTACCGCTAGGCCATCTCTCCAGCCCCCCCCCACCCCCAAGATTACTTTCAACCAGGTGTGGTAGCACCTGGTCTGGTCCCAGAGGAGAAGGTAGGTAGACAGGAAAACAAGACTTTTGAATGGTTACGTATGTAGATTCCATCTGCTTACACAGCTATATACTGGTCATTACATGAAACATAACAACAGGGGCTGTAGAGAGCGCCGACTGCTCTTGCAGAAGACCTGGGTTTGATCCCCAGCACCCACATGGTGGATGGGAACCGTCTTAAACTCCAGTTCCAGGGGAATTCGACACCCTCTTCTGACCTCCGTGGCATTGCACAATACAGGTGCACAAACCTGCAGACAGTACACTCATACACATAAAGAATAAAAAATTAAAAAGAGGGGCTGGAGAGATGGCCTAGCGGTTAAGAGCGCCAACCACTCTTACAGAGGACCCAGGTTCGATCCCCAGCACCCATATGGTGGCCGAGAACCGTCTGAAACTCCAATTCCAGGAGAACTCCAGTTCCAGGGGAATCCGAGACCCTCTTCTGACCTCCGCGGCATTGCACGACACGGGTGCACAGACTTGCATGCAGACAGTACATTCATACACATACAGAAATAAATAAAAAATTTTTTTAAAAATTAAAAAGAAAAGAGTCAACCCTTAAAAAAAAAGAAACAACAACAACAAAGTAATGACTAATTCAGGTACTTATTCTATGCCAGACACTATTCAAGAGTTTGAGAACAACTCTCAGGTTAGGTATAGAAATTTTAGGACTCACAAAAAGAGAATGCTTTCCCGTGGGCCCTGGCAATTTAATCTTGGGAAAAATGGGCTCACTGACAATCTAACATGTCTATTTTTATTCTCGACAATTCTACCAGATCTAGTCTTCCTAATACCGTTTTTGTAAAGTACAGAACAAGATTTGGCCTTTTTTTATTTTTTGGTCTTTTCGAGACAGGGTCTCCCTGTAGCCCCAGCTGTCCTGGAACTCACTCTGTAGACCAGGCTGGCCTTGAACTCAAAAAGATCCGCCTGCCTCTGCCTCTGCCTCCCAAGTGCTAGGATTAAAGGCATGCGCCACCACGCCCGGCAATCTTAGCCATGGATTTGCTGGTAGTATCTCCTTCCTTTTTGGTAACCCTTTGTCCTTTTTTTTTTTTTTTTGAGCCAGGGTCTCCCTTTTAGTCCCAGCTGGCCTGGGCGCTCTGAGATTAAAGGCATGTGCCACCATGCCCAGCCCTGTAACCCTTTGTCTTAAAGCCCAACTACACAAGAGGGCTTTAGATCCGATTGTTTGTTGTGGAGTGTGGTGGCATATGCCTTTAATTCCAACACTCAGGAGGTAGAGGCAGATGCAGACAGATCTCTGTGAGATCTCTGTGAGTCCAGGTCAGCTGGGACTATAGAAGACCATGTCTGGGGGTATGGTGGTGCACGCCTTTAATCCTACCTAGTACTTGGGAGGCAGAGGCAGGTGGATCTTTGTGCACGTGTAAGGCCAGCTGGTCTACGAGCAGTTCTAGGGCAGCCGGAGCTACAGGGAGACCCTGTCTCGAAAAGACAAAAAAAAAAAAAAAAGACCCTGTCTCAGACCAAATAAATAAAAATAATTCAAAATAAATCAATAAAGAATTCATGCTTGTTAAAATTATTTACCATAAATCATTTTGGAGTCAAAATACACATACAAAGCCCAGTGTGGTGAAGTGCACCTTTAATCCTAGCACTTGGGAGGCAGATCTGTGAGATGGAGGCCAGCAGGGGCTACAGGGAAACACTGTCTCAAAAAGACCAAAAAGGACCTAGAAAGATAGCTTGGGCATTAAGAGTACTGGCCGCTCTTGCAGAGGATCCAGGTTCAGTTCCCAGTACCCACATGGTGGCTAATGACTATCCTAACTCCAGTTCCAAGGGATCTGACTCCTTCTTCTGACCCCTGAAGGGGTGGGGGAGGAGAGCACTTACATACATGCAGGCAATACACTCAGAACATAAAAAAAAAAAAAAAAAAAAAAAAAATTATAGACCTGTATACCTTGCATGGAAGTACAATTGCCACTCACATTTAATTGCTGTTTAATATTTAGCCTTTTAGGTTCTGTCTTAATAGAAATCTTAGAAAACTGTCCGTTTTACAAGGGGACTATTAGGGAGGTTGACAGGAGCTATAGATTCTAATTCATTTTAGGTTCTGCCAAGTGTTGGAAATGGCTTACCTGATTTCCGGGTTTGACTAGGCGTAAGGCAGCTTCAGCACAAAGGTGAGCCGCCTTAATGACATCGGCTTTCCGCCCAGTTACATGGGTCCCCTGGAGACAAGGAAATAACATGCTCAGCTTCTAGAAAGCTTACTGGTATGCGTATCCAGATCCAAGGCCGGCCAATGAACACAAGAAAAAACAAAACAAACCCAGAAACCCCTTTCCTTCTCTAGGAAGTCAAAATTTATCTGGTGCCACAGAATGGAGCTAAGTAAATGGCAGTGCACCCCCTACAGTGTCCAAAGTGTGCCACCCACCTGAGCTACGCCAGTCACAAAAGTGTGAGCCACATTGGCGATGAAGCCATCCACATGGACCCCAAGATCACTGAAAGGCAAGAGTATTTCATTAGGAACAGGCACTGCAGAGCCATTTAGGAAAAAGACAAATGCTCTAGAACGGCTTAATCTTACATTTTTACCAAGTCACCTTCCTTGAGAATATAGTCCTGGTCACTCTTCAAAGGGGAGAAGTGACATACACAGTTATTTACTGATATGCTGGTAGGAAAGGCAATACCTGTAAAAAGAATCATCAGCCTTACTGCCTTGCTCCCAAGAGCCCTTGTTGCCCTTTAGAAAATGTGAATGACTTTATTTTCAGGACTTGCTTAATTAAGCTTACTCAGTTTGGACTTGGCAGGAAAATGTACCCACCCCACCTGCCACTCCAAATATCCCACCAGAGATGGGGTAGGGGTTATAGCATTACAGTGAAAACAAAACAGGACTGAACAGGGGTCCAATGGCGTGAGAATAAGAAGGGATTCTTTTTCTTTTACCTTTCTTCATTTCCTTTTCCTTCTTGAAGATTTTCCCTGTCTCTTCCATAATCATGGCATCACCTTTCTCACACAGGCTCAGTACTGACACGCCTGAGCTCGCTGCTTCCACCAAAGATCGAAGTACCCCTGGGGAAGAGAATCCCCTCAAATCAGCACGGCATGGATTTAGCACCCAATTACTCACCTGAGTGAGGATTCAGTTTCTTTTTTCTTTGGGATTCAGTTTCTAATACTCCCTAGTGTCACTGTCCTAAGGCTGAAGGAGGAAACAAGTTTTGTGTCTTGGAATCCATCCACCTATAATTTCTACCTTCCATTATTGTAATAAAAAAGGTCAGCTGGGTGTAGTGGTACCTGCCTTTAACCTGCCTTTAATCCTACCATTCTGGAGGTAGATGGATCTTTGAGATTGAGGCCAGCCTAGTCTACACAGAGTTCCAGACCAGCTGGGGCTACAGGGAAACCTTGTCTCAATAAAATAAAAAGTCAATACTCCCTTGTCTCCTTTAAATTATTTGACAACTGGATACATACACACAAAGGTGTTGGGTTTTTAAAAGATGCAAGTTTATGCAAGTAAGACAGAGTCATGAACTTCTGTATTCCTAAGGTACCCCATACAGCACATGGGGAGCAGAACAATTTATAGGCGTCAGGAACAATAGGGAAGGTACATGTAGAATTGCTGACTCTAAGTTAATACATTGTTAAATGTTACCTTCTTCCCTTCCCTACACGCCCCAATTAGGTCTTAGTAATCACAATTTATGTAGACTTATTTCCTTGTAAACAAATATCTTGTTTACAAGGGGAATTAATCTAAGATCCCTAAAATTTGTGGGACTCATGGCTTACTTGTACTAGATATCTACGAAATGTGACCTCAGTTTCAAAATTGGTATCTGAAGTCACAAGTGCCTAAAACTGTAAGTTATAAGGAAGAGGGGGAAGCTTTATTTTGGTCTGATTCAAGACACTAATAGCAAACACTAAAACAGCATAAAAAACAAGGGTATTATGTTAAATGTCCACTGTGCTAGAAAAGCAATACCTTGTATATGCCCTCCTTCCCATTCTGAAATTTAGTTTTGGTGCTTCCAGAAAAACCAAGGTTTAACGGAAAGCATTTAATAAACCTCCCAGCTATTGTTGGGAAGGGTGGTCCGCGCCTTTAATCCCAGCACTCAGGAGCAGAGGCAGGTGGATCTCTGTGAGTTCAAGGCCAGCCTGGTCTACATAGTGCATTCCAGGCGAGCTAGGGCTATAGGGAGACCCTGTCTCAAAAAAGACCAAAAAACAGAAACAAATCTTCTCCCAGCTATATTGTCAGAACCATTTTAAAGTCCTAAGACAAGCAATTTCTATGTCCTTACGTGGCTTTTAAAAATGGAAAGGTGAATTGGAAAGAAAAAATAGCAAGTGAGACATCTGCCCAGAATGGCAGGCAACTGCTGAGAAAAGAACAGAATGGCTGGTGACAATCCTAAAACCTGTGTTCCTCGCCACCCCTTTCCAGTACTGCTGACAGGCCTGCCTAGGTGGAGTCAAGGCAGGACCTCAAAACACTGTCAAATCCGAGAACAATCAACTGTGAAGTGAAGCCCAACATAGGGCCATCTTCAAATACTATGGCGGGAGTAGTCACGAATCTCTTCCAGAAAAGCCAGATATCTTCAAGAGTTGCGTTAGAAGCTCCAGAAGTGCCCCCAACGGTCCCTCAAGTTAGGCCAAGGGTAGAAGGGGGCCCCCACCAGGGTAAGGGCTGAAGTAAAGACTTTAGCAAAGCACGTGGTGGGGAAGCTGGTATTAAGCATGGCACGGCAGGGGAGGAAGTGGGGAGCCAGCGATCCGCACAGGGACCTGGCAACACGTGCCGGCTGGGGGTCTAGAGCCGCGACAAGACAGGGGGCCGCCTCCTTTTCGGTGTGGCCTCGCCGCCCGCAGAACCGGAGATAGAAGAGATCCGGACCGACCGAAGGATGACGGGCAGAGGACGCCCTCTGCCTCCTTGCCAACCGCCTGGGGTCGGAGCACGTCGGGCCGCTGTCTGCGCTCCCCGCGGTGGCCAGCCCGCACCTCCACTCGCCAGCCCGGGCCTGGCTGCTCTGTCCCAGGGGCGGCACCAGGTCTCCCCACCACATGCCCCCGGCCGTCCAGCACGCGCCCAACAGCGGCTCACTCAAGATCTCGCCGCTCCAGCCCCGCCGGAGCTGGAGACAGCCCCAAGTCTGTCCCTCTCAGCCTCGATGCCGGGACCCCTGAGGCCACACTCACGGTTGGCGATGTCGCCCCCCATCTTATACTTGGTCACGACCAGGTCCTCGGCGATAGTTTGCTCTTGCTGCTCGTCTTCGCCCGACATCTTTCTATCACCGCTACTGCAGCTCTGCTTCTTCTGAGCCGCGGCCTCAGTCTTCCTTCCCAGCCACAAGCAGTGGCCAGAGTCTCCTCGATCCGCGAGGAGAGCGCGAGCAAAAGCGCGAGCAAGCAAGGGAGCGGGAGGGCAGGCGGCGAGAGCGAGAAGCTGCGAGCGCGCGGGCTGAGGCGCGGAGCACGCTGGGACAATGAGTCCCGCAGTCCGCTAGTCTACAGCCGCCTTCGTAGGGCGAGGAACTACAATTCCCAGCCTGCTCCTCACGTCCCTACGCCAGGCTCTGGGGCCTTGCCCTCCCAAGTCCTCGCACGCCGGAATCGCCAGGCACGCCGGGAAGGGTCAGGCTCCGGCGGGAAGGCGGAGCCGTTGTGGTGTGTGAAGCCAAAGCGTGGTCTCCTCGGAAAAAACCTCTTGTAGCCGACCGCAGAGCTATCCCGTAACGGAGGAGGGCGTGCTGAGCGACGTGGGGCGGAGCTACGCGGAGAAATGGGTTTAGGGTAGGCTGAGTAGGGTGGAGTCCGAGGACGGTGGGCACTGAGTGCATACACCTAGGGCGGGGATCTTGCGCGCCTTGCCTGGAATTCCCGGATGGGCTGGCGCGTCCGGCCCGGCTGGTTCAGTCCTCCACTGCTGGGAGAACTAAGAGGGGCACAGCGTATGGGGAAGAGCTAGGGCGCTGGGAGCTAGGATTTACTGGACAGCCAGAATCTGAATGATTGTCCATTTATCATGGTCCCCAAACGTAAACGCGAGACCACCCACTAAAGTAAAATGGCACTGTTGTTCCAACAGTAAGCTTTGATGGGGCAGCTAAAGGAAATGTTCAGGAGGGGTCTGGTCACTCTCTTAATGCTTTCTGAGCCGGGCGTAGTGGCGCACGCCTTTAATCCTAGCACTGAAGAATACTAAGCAATAGTCAGGCATGGTGATGCACGCCTTTAATCCCAGCACTCAGGAGGCAAAGGCAGGCGAATCTCTGTGAGTTCAAGGCCAGCCTGGTCTACAGAGCGAGCTCCAGACCAGCTGGGGACTAAAGGGAGACCCTGTCTCAAAAATACAAAAAAATAAATAAATAAATAAAATAAAGAAAAAGAAAAGAATGCTTTCCGAATCATTCCTAGCTTTCAGCATTCAACTTGTATGGGGGGGAAAAGCTCTTAAGGATTTTTTCTGATTTCTCTAAGCACATTTTGGTTTGGTTTGGTTATAGTTACCTTTTAGCGATTCCCAGTAAAAAATCCAGCTGGGCCTGGTGGCCCACACCTTTAAATCTTTAATCCCAGCAGAGACAGAGGCAGGCAGATCTCTGTGAGTTCAGGGCCAGCCTGGTCTACATAGCGAATTTCAGGCCAGCTGGGGCTATTGGGAGATCCTGTCTCAAAGACAAAAAAAAAGCTGGGAAAGATAGATGAGACATGAGACAGAGAAGACTGGAGAGCAGAGCAAAGGGAAGGCTTATGCAGTTTTCGCTTGACAGGAATTTGGAAAAACTGGCATTTTTATTCAGACATGTATAAAAACAAAACAATAACTTCTGTGATGCACGACATTTTTCCCCAGTTCTCAGCCAAGAGGCCTGAGTTCTGAAGATGGGTTCTTTCCCTGTCCCACCCGAAGCCTCTCATTCCTGGATGAGAATAGTTCCTATGGGTCTTGGGACCTTTGTGAATTGGCTTGTAAAGTGTATGTCCTCTGCAACACACAGGGGCTGTGGTTTACACAGATCTGTCCAGTGATTTGTCTTTCTGGGTTGTCTCCATTCCTTCCTGAGATGAGAAGTCTTCGTGTTGGAGGAGGATGTGGCTGTTGGAGTTTGCTTATTTCAGTGCAAAAACAAGAAAACAAAGCCCGGGTATGGTGGCTCATACATGTAACCCAGCCTTTGGGAGGTTGAGAAAGGATTGCAGTGATTCAGGGCCATCCTGGGCTACACAGTTCCAGGCTAATCCAGTCTTTAGAGTTAAAGGAGATGCTGTCTCAAAAATAAAATGCCCCTTTCAAGAGCTCAATAGACTACATTTTCTTTGACACCTTATAGTAAAAACATGTGCATTGGAATTGGGAAAATTTTGAATCCTGGACCTGCTGCTTAATTTCTTCAAGGCTCAGTCCCTCATTATCTGAGGTTTGGTTTCCAGTTTTAGTAACCTATGATCATCTACAGTCTGAAAATGTTGAATGACAAATTCCAGAAATAAATAATTCCCAAGAGGTTTACATTGCACACCATTTTAAGTTCCATGATGCAATGGCAGCCATCCTGTTCTGATCCATCTGGCGATGAATCATCTTTCTGCCCAGTGCATCCACACTGTAAAAGCTACCTGCTCAGTCACTTGGTAACCCACTGGCTTGTCAAACTGACCAACAGTTATATCACAGTACTTGTGTTCAAGTTCAAGTACCCTTATTTTGCTTAAACAATGGCCCAAAGTGCAAGAGCAGTGATGCTGGCAATTTAGATACCAAAGAGATGTGCTTTAAGAGAAAAGGTAGAAGGTTTTGACTTCATATGGGGGAAAAACCATACACCAAGATGTACAATAAGAACAAATCTATGAAATTACAGAAATAGGCCGGGTGTGGTGGCACACACCTTTAATCCCAGCAGAGGCAGGTGGATCTCTGTGAGTTCAAGGCCAGCCTGGTCTACAGAGTGAGTTCCAGGCCAGCTGGGGCTTCAGGGAGACCCTTTCTCAAAAAGAGAAAAAAAAAAATTACGGAAGTGGAAAAAAATTAGTAGTACTTTTGCTGTGGCACTTCAAACTGCAAAACTTATGGCAAAAATGAATGATAAATTCTTAGTTAAGATGGAAAAGGTATTGGCCGGGCGTGGTGGCGCACGCCTT
The DNA here is from genome assembly GCA_009823505.1 of Rhizomys pruinosus. NCBI lineage: Eukaryota > Metazoa > Chordata > Mammalia > Rodentia > Spalacidae > Rhizomys > Rhizomys pruinosus. Next base: position 3,332,132 of record VZQC01008386.1, read on the forward strand.
TAATCCTAGCACTTGGGAAGCAGAGGCAGGCGGATCTTTGTGAGTTCAAGGCCAGCCTGGTCTACAAAGTGAGTTCCAGGACAGCCGGAGCTACAGGCAGACCCTGTCTCAAAATGACCAAAAAAAAAAAAGATGGAAAAGGTATTAAACTATAGGACTCAGTTTTGTAGACCAACTAAAATATTAAAAAATAAACTACAGCTGGGCGTGGTGGCGCACGCCTTTAATCCTAGCACTTGGGAGGCAGAGGTAGGCGGATCTTTGTGAGTTCAAGGCCAGCCTGGTCTACAGAGTGACTTCCAGGACAGCTGGTGCTACAGGGAGAACCTGTCTCGAGAAGATAAAAAAGAAAAAAAAAGTTATAAAATGGGATAACCACTAACAAAAATTGTAAGGATAATTGAGATGATGTAGGCAAAGTTTAGCATGAGGTCTGGCTAACAGTAAATGATCAATTAATAGTCACTGGTATCTTCTCCTAACTTCTTTCTTCATTCCACAAAGTTTTAAGTTTCTCAATATTTCCATGTGATTAAGTCTCCAAAACTGAAATTTCACTTTGCTACACCAGGTCTACTCTTATCTCCTCTTCCTTAGGACAGCTGGATAGGAAACAAAGTCAAAACTTAGAAAGTCTAATCCTAACAAGTAAGAGCCTGAGAGAAAGGGATTTCAGAAGTAATCCTTCATATCTCCAGGGAGTCACCCTGAGGAAGCTGAGGAACAGGATTGGGAAAGTACACAAAATAGGACGAAAACTCTTTTCCTGGGGCTGGCAAAGAGAAGAAAGTGCACAGCTGGCCACACACCACAAGAATTTGTGTACAACTGTTCAAAAGCCTCTGGAGGATGAATGGAATTGTGGAAGACTGGAGAAACGGGGCTGAGACTAAGGAAGGGGGAGTAGGAAAGAGTACCCTCTAGAGGCACTAGCTGCCATCAAGTGCTCCCCGAGTGTCTCAAGAAGCAGAGGTTATGTTCTCTGGGCATTGGCTTTAGGGAAAAGCCTGCTGTGCCAGTAATCAGGGTTATCAAAGGCAGAGTCAGTGGCTTCTAAGCTCCGCAGAGTTTTGAGTCGGGCATATCGGATGTGGGGAGCGTGGTGTCCAGGCCCCTGGAAAGCTCTCATTTCTTCATACCCTTGTTCAGCTGCTGGGCAGGCGCCCATGGCCGCATAATCACCCCCTGCAGCCCCTCCACCACGCTGCCGGTTCATATATTCATAGTCTTCATCTGGAGTTGTGCCAGCAGAGGGCATGATGGGCACAGGGTGGAGAGGGCAACTCTGTGTGCTGCCCAGGGAGGCGCTAAGGTCTGATCCCACATCCATGTACTCATAACCGAGCTCCTCAAGGGACCCGGGCCTAGGGTGGCAAGGTGGGCTGCTCCTTCTCTTCCGGTTCATGTATTCATACTCATCCTCATCTTCAGTTCCCAGCACAGAACTGAGACCCACTGAAGAAAGGGTGCCATCTCTGGAGGACGTACCTAGGGTTGAGAAGAAATGATGTGTAGAATTTCACACAAATAAGGAGTAAAGAAAAGCTAGAAAAAGGATAAGGGAGCCGGGCATGGTGGCGCACGCCTTTAATCCTAGTACTTGGGAGGCAGAGGCAGGCGGATCTTTGTGAGTTCAAGGCCAGCCTGGTCTACAGAGTGACTTCCAGAACAGCTCGGGCTACAGGGAGACCCTGTCTCGAAAAAGAAAAAAGAAAGAAAAAAAAAAAAAAAGGATAGGGAGAGATACTATCAGAGAAGATAAAGGAATTAAGGGAGCTTAGAGAAGAGATTACAAGTAAGATCTGAAGAAAAGGATTCAGGCACCTTTGAGGTGTGTATCTGGCATGACATAACCGTTGACATCCTCCTCCTCTAACCCTGGTGGGGACAGTGGAGTGACAGGAGTAAGCAGGCTGTGCCTCTGTGAATGGTAGGCACTGTCTCCACGTGGGCGCGGGCTCCGGCTCCGGCTCCGGCTCCGGCTCCGGCTCCTATACATTGACACTTTTTCTTGGAGCTCTGCTTCAGAGCCTGTCACATGGCCCTCTGATGACTCTGATGTCAGCCGTCCCCGTGGAATTGGGTGCAGAGAGATGGGACGGGTGCACTGCTCACTACCCCCACCAACTGTGGACTCCTAAGGAGGAAAATACATAGTAAAAAATACAAGGGGATTTGTTTAGAACGAGAGGTTGTTCAGTGCCTTTTTACAGGATGCTGATTAAACCATAAAGGTTTCTACTACATCCCTCCATATCCCTATTAACCCTTTCAAACACATAAAACCCTCTGCCCTTCCACCTTTGGCAGCAGACCTTACCGGACAAGCCTCCCCACAATTACTCTGATTCATGGGCATATATCCAGATGAGGGACTTAGAAGACTCTGGCTCTAGGACGTGAAAAGGAAAGGAAAGGTTAACACGGAGGAGGAAAAAGCTCAGCATGGAGGCTGTTGAGTAATTTGAGTAGGGTTCTCAGGGGCGCCTGGAGCAGAATCTCGGGCAATTAAAGGTATCTTACCCCACGTGGCCGAGTGAGCGTTCCAGCTGGTAAACTGAGAGCAGAGCCCAGTGTGGTGGCCAGGCCATCCTCCTCTGCCTCCAAGTCCAGGTCCAGGTCCAGTTCCGGCTCCAGCTCGACTTCCTCCAGTTCCTTGTTTGTCAGAGCGGAGGGCTCTGCCCCGGGAGCTAGTTTGGGCTCGCTCTCTCTCTATAGGAACAGTCAATTTTTTTGTTTGTTTTTGAGATGGGGTCTCCGTGTAGCCCCAGCTCTCTTGGAACTCGCTGTTTAGATCAGGCTGGTCTTGAACTCACAGAGATCCACCTGTCTCTGCCTCCTGAGTGCTGGGATTAAAGGCATCTGCCACCAGGCCTGGGTCCAAGAACAGATACTTTTTTATTTTATTATTTTTTTAATTTTATTTATGTGTATGAATATACTGTCCGCAATGCCTCGGAGGTCAGAAGCTGTGGAGGTCAGAAAAGGATGTCAGATTCCCCTGGAACTAGAGTTCTCCTGGAATTGGAGTTACAGGCGGTTCTCAGCCGCCATATGGGTGCTGGGGATCGAACCCGGGTCCTCTGCAGGAGCAGTCGGTGCTCTTAACTGCTAGGCCATCTCTCCAGCCCAAGAACAGATACTTTTTAAAAAATATATTTATTGCCGGGTGTGGTGGCACATGCCTTTAATCCTAGCATTCAGGAGGCAGAGGCAGGTGAATCTTTGTGAATTCAAGGCCAGCCTGGTCTACAGAGCGAGTTCCAGGACAGCTGGGGCTACAGGGAGACCCCGTCTCAAAAAAGACCAAAAAAAAAAAAATTTATTTTATGTGTATGAGTATATTGATTGCATGTAGGTAGGTGCACCTGTTCATGCAATGCCCGAGAAGGTCAGAAGAGGGTGTTGGATTCCCTGAAACTGGAGTTATAGACGGTTGTTAGTCACCATGTGGGTGCTAGAATTCAAACCAAGGTCCTCTGCAAGAGGAGCCAGTGCTCTTAATCGCTGAGCCATCTTTCTAGCTGCCCGGAACAGACTATTGTTAAGGTATATTCTAGTTCCAGACAAGTCTCTAAAGGACTTTCATATCTCCTAACCCACACTCACCTTTATGACCAGATACCGTGGTGGGTCACGAGCCATCCTGGTGAACTCATTGGCTAGTTCTTTAAAGGTTGGGCGAATATTCTCATCAATCATCCAACCTGGGGATGAGATGTAGGAGGTAAGCCAGAAGAGAGAATAGAGCCACGTAGGAGTCAGGAGGGAAGTCAGTTTTGAAAATGCCCAGGCTCGGCAGATAACTCACACTTGACCATGACCATATAAACATCAATGGTGCAGATGTGGGGCTGAGACAACCGCTCCCCCTTCTCTAGCAGGTCTGGTATTTCAGCCAGTCGCAACCCCGCATAGGGCTCGGCCCCAAAAGTCATCAACTCCCAAACTGTCACACCTGATATAGGAAGAAATTGACTAGTCAGTATGAAAAATAGATGTAGGCTAGGTGTGGTAGCACATGCCATTAATCCCAGCAGGTAGATCTCTGTGAGACTGAGGCCAGCCTGGTCTACACAGGGAATTCCAGGCCAGCTGGGGCTACAGGGAAACGCTCAAAAAAAAAAAAAGATGACAGATATAGACATGAAGTAAAGGGAAGTTAGAACTTGCTCTCATGGGATCTAAAGAGTGTATAGTTTCTAAGAGGAGGTTACTCAAAAGACAGTTATGGAATATGGGCTGGTGATGACATCGAGGGCACCCAGGCACACATACCGTAGCTCCAGACGTCACTCTGGTGGGTGTATTTCCCAAAATGGATACTCTCCAGGGCCATCCACTTAATTGGAGTCTGAGGATTAAAGATAAAATGCTAGTGGTTAATTTTCACAGATCAGCATTTCAAAACCTCAAATTTACTATTATTGTTTTCTGAACTTAAATTTCTAGCATCTCCATCTCTCTTTCCTTGAATTTGCTGAGTCACCTGTTTATCTCAGGAGACCACCAACTACTCTGTACGCCATGCTTATCCCACCCCACTGCCGTCACCTCTCCATCTCTTGTGTCTCCTTACCTTGGCCTCACTGTGTAGTAACTGCTTATCATCAGGTGGCAACAAGTCAGCCACACCAAAATCTGCCACCTGAACCTGACTGGGTGACTTGAGCAGCACATTTCGAAGAGCCAGGTTTCTGTGCACCATGCTGTGCTCCTCCAGGTAATACATACCCTAAGGGAGAGAGGAGTCGGGGGTCAGGGGAGCTAGTCATTGAGGCCTAGAACCTCCCTCCCCCAACCCATAGGACATCTCTCAGAACTTCAAACCCTTAATCTTCCTGCCGTATCCTGACTTGCCCAGTCAGGCAGTTACCACAGGCATCACCCAGACTCCTCTCACCTTTGCAATTTGTACTCCCCAGTTGAGCAGCAGCTGTTGTCCCAGTGTCCCACGGTGCTGTCTCACATAATCGAGGAGGGAGCCCAGAGGCAAGTACTGAGTGACGAGCTGCAGAGATGACCCTGGGCAGAGTCCCAGCAGCCGTACAATGTGAGCATGGTCTAGGCTGCCAATGGCCAGCATATGCTACAAAACATGAGAGGTGTTATCCAGGGCACACAGGTTCACATCATACCCAGCCAAGGGCTTCCTCTAACATTCAAGTACAGCAGCACAGATAACATATACTAACACAGTATCTGCTAACACAGGACCATATTTCTACATGCCTGTATCTAAGACTGCCTCTCTTCTAGTAGCATGGAGAGTACCCTTCCTTCACTTACATCAGTCACATCTTGGAAACTTTGCCTTCCACTCTTGTCCTCAATGACTTTAATGCAGACAGGAATCTTGATGGATTCACCCTCAGGGATCCACACCCCCTAGGACATTTGGGATGGGAGTTACGAAAGGATCATTGTTCCCACATAAGTCCTTCACTGAGAAATCTTTCTCCCGTTTGCCCTTAAAATTTTCCCCACTTTTCCAGATTTCCTATGGATCACTCACCTTGTGTACAGTTCCAAAGACACCTGAGCCAAGCACTTTAAGCTTCCTCAGCTCCGTCTCTTTGAAAATTCTGGCCAAGACTTTGTTTGCCTTCTCGCTGGGGTCCAGAGGCTCTATGCTCTGAGGAGTGGACAGGAAGGAGGCATCAGAAAAGCTGCATTCCCATGTCCCATGTCCTTTGGCATACACCCGACAGGTGTATGCCAAAGAGAGCCTAGGATAGGAAGAGCAATTGTCTCTAGTCCTGGAAAGCAACATAGCGTCATTGAAGAACAAGAGGCCCTGAAGCCTGAAGAAACTGCTTATGAGAAAGGAATCAAGGGGCTGTTTTCCCTTTGAGTAGCAGGAGGGGTCTGGGGAGGCTTGGTCAAACACCATTCTGAAGACAGTTCATAGAGTGCTCCCTCATTTTCTCTGAAGACCATTCATAGAGTGCTCCCTCATTTTCTCTGAAGACTATAGAGTGCTCCCTCATTTTCTCTGAAGACTGTTCATAGAGTGCCCCCTCATTTTCTCTGAAGACTGTTCATAGAGTGCCCCCTCATTTTCTCTGAAGACCGTTCATAGAGTGCTCCCTCATTTTCTCTCCTCTCTCTAAGGCAGGACCTTGGGCTGGAGAGATGGCTCAGTGGTTGAGAGCACTGGCTGCTTTTGCAGAGGCCCGGGGTTTGGTTCCCCAGTACCCACACGGCAGCTAATAATTGTCTGTAACTGCAGTTCCAGGGTATCTGACACCCTCTTCTGACCTCCATGGGCACTGCATACATGTGGAGCACTTATGTGCAGGCAAAACACTCATAAACACAAAATTAAAAAAAAAAAATGATAGGACCATGCTGTGTAGACCAGGCTTGCCTTGAACGTGGGCAGTACTGCTGCCTCAGCCTTCTGAATGCTGGAATTACTAGCGTGCGCCACCATGCTGACTGTACTTTTNAGTCAGTTCTCTCTTTCCACCTTTACGTGATATCCAAGGATGGAAATATAGTTTCAGCCTTGAGTGGCTGGTGGCTTTACTACACTGAGCAATCTCATTGGCCTTTGTTTTTATTTTTTTAGACAGGGTCTCCCTGTAGCCCCAGCTGTCCTGGAACTTACTCCGTAGACCATGCTGGCATTGAACTCACAAAGATCCGCCTGCCTCTGCCTCCCAAGTGCTAGGATTAAAGGTGTGCGCCACCACGCCCAGCTGTACCTCAGTTTATAAATAAGATTCATCTTTCCAGGGGCCGGAGAGATGGCTCAGCAGTTAAGAGCTCCGACTGCTAGCCAGGTTGAAAGAGTACTGTAAGTGGCACATGGAACTGCTTTGAAAAGTACAGTCAGCCGGGCGTGGTGGCGCACGCCTTTAATCCTAGCACTTGGGAGGCAGAAGCAGGCGGATCTTTGTGAGTTCAAGGCCAGCCTAGTCTACAGAGCGAGTTCCAGGACAGGTGGGGCTACAGGAAGACCCTGTCTCAAGAAGACCAAAAAATAAAAATAAATAAATAAATAAATAAATAGAGATTCAGAGAAGGAAACTACTTCTTCAGAGTCATGGCAGATAGCGATATTGAGATCAGAAAACAGGTTCCCATCTCTTGGGCTGGTGCACGTGTTTGTTGCTGGGATTGAACCCAGATCCTTGTAAGCAAGCATTCTACCTCTGAGCTCTAGCTCTAGCTCCACACTGTCTTTTTGAAAGGCCCATATTTTCCTGGAAAGAGGAGGGACAATGAGATTCATCCTCTCACCGATCCCTGGAAGCAGATTTGCAAAGAGTGCTTCTCAAAATTAAGTTAAATACTCACCTCGCCCCGCTCCAAATATCGCCTCATAGCCCTTTTGTTCTGAATCCGGCGCCCTCGCCAATAGAGAACAGTGCCTCCCAGGATCAGGATAACCACGGCCAGGCCTACTGTCAAAGCCATTGCCAGATGGGTTTTGCTATGGGATAAAGAAAGGGCCAGAATTATCCTGGGTTTACACCTTCCTCACAAACATATTTATACCATGTAAATCTGAGACAAGATGTTAACATTCACAGACTTTTTTTTTTTTTTTTTGTATTTTTGAGACAGGGTCTCTCTTTAGTCTCAGCTGACCTGGAGCTCACTCTGTAGACCAGGCTAGCCTTGAACTCACAGAGATCTGCCTGCCTCTGCCTCTCCAGTGGTATTAATCACAGATATTCTTGAGCACTGAAGAGGTTAACCTAAAAATAGGACCTTTCCTTCTTAGGCTGGTGTAAGTTAATGTTAGAAAGGGGCCAGAAGCCACAATTCCTGACTCCAGTGACAGTGGACTATGCATAGATAAGACAGAATAACCCCAGTAGATGCCCCACACCTACTGCGAATGGGAAGCACTGACTGGACTCAGGTGCTATCAAGGCCAGCCTGGTCTACATAGTGAGTTCTAGGTCAGCCAGGGCTATACAGTGAGACTTTGTCTCAAAAAACAAACAAAAAAATGCCAGGTGTGGTGGCGCACGCCTTTAATCCTAGCACTTGGGAGGCAGAGTCAGGTGGATCTTTGTGAGTTCAATGCCAGCCTGGTCTAAAGAGTGAGTTCCAGAACAGCTGGGGCTACAGGGAGACCCTGTCTCGAAAAGACAAAAAAAAAAGATAAATGCCAGAATGACTAGAGCACTCCCCCCACCAACCACCCTCTTCCCCACCTCTCTGTGGAATATCCCTAGCTTCCCCAGCCCTAACCTTGTCTTACCTCATTAGCACTAGTGTTTGGTCTAAGCAGTCTTGTAGCTCTGGTCCCTTACACCTAGAAAAGAAAGTCACCCTCTTAGACAATAAAAAGACAGTAGAAACTTAGGTCAGCAAATTGGTTCAGTAAATAAAGGCACTTGTAGAAACTTGGGTCAGCAAATTGGTTCAGTAAATAAAGGCACTTGTCTCCAAGCCTGGGGACCTGAGCTCAAGCCCAGGTTTGGGAGTGAGTTTTTTTTTTTTTTTTTTTTTTTGGTCTTTTCGAGGCAGGGTCTCCCTTTAGTCCCATCTGTCCTGGAGCTCACTATGTAGACCAGGCTGGCCTTAAACTGCAGGAGTCTGCCTGCCTCTGCCTCCTGGGTGCTGCGATGATTAAAGGCATTCGCCATCCCCCCATCCCCACCCCCAGCAGGAGTGAGTCTTAAATCACCAATCCTTGCTTCTCACTTCACCCTAATTCTGCTTTCTTCCCCCCTCAGCCCTTCTTATCGCCCCATCACTGACCCCTGGGTACAGTTCTCATGGCAGGGCCGACATTCATTCTGAGCATCTGGGTACTTGTAGATGGGGCCCTTGGCACCTAGGACTCCATGGGGGCAGCTGCTCACACAGTGGGGCCCATCTCGAAAATGGGCACACTGAGCACAAGCCTCAGAACCCTGAGTAGAAGAGAAAAGTTCGTTAAGAATGAGATCCCCGGGGGCTGGAGAGATGGCCTAGTGGTTAAGAGTGCCGACTGCTCTTGCAGAGGACCCGGGTTCGATCCCCAGCAACCACATGGCGGCCGAGAACCATCTGAAACTCCAATTCCAGGAGAACTACAGTTCCAGGGGAATCCGAGACCCTCTTCTGACCTCCGCGGCATTGCACGACACGGGTGCAAAAACCTGCATGCAGATAGTACATTCATACGCATACAGAAATAAATTAAAAAATTAAAAAAAAAAAAAGAATGAAATCCCAGTGTGAATTCCAGTCTGCTCGCAATGACCAGACCATTCATTCAGCATCCTCCAGGTATGAGCTCCAGTTTTATCTGGTTTCCCTGGATTCTAGGCTTCTGGCTGACCTGGAAATTTGGCTCCATCAGTGCCAAGACGTTCCAAATGTTGCCCCTCCCTGTCTCCCATCCAGATCCCAGGACTGCTACTGTACCGAGCCATTGCATGTGGTGGTGCCCTCCATGGGTAGGCATTCTGAGTGGCAGGAGAAACATTCATCCTCTTGGGCAAACTCACGAGGTTCCCTGCAATGGGGAACATGGGGTGGGGGAGTCACTTCCAAGTTATGACCTCACACTCTGATCCTACAACGAAGACTTTCTACTTCATGCCCACTAAGACATATGTGGAAATCTGTCTACAAAGCCAGGTTGGTGGCTCAGGCTCACATCTGTAATCCGAGCACTTTGGAGGCTGAGGCAAGAAGACTTGCCATGAGTTCAAGGCCAGCCTAAGTGACAGAGCAAGTCCCTGTCTCAAAACAAAACAACCAGGAGAGAGAGAGAGAGAGAGAGAGAGAGAGAGAGAGAGAGAGAGAGAAACTGTCTTAGCCTGTAACCACCTGAACTGCTCAGGGTCCATTCCCACTCCTCTTGAAGGCCTTCCCCTCACTGTACCCATTCAGGAAGTTGCAGTGTGTCACACAGACACCTCCTCGGCTATAGTTTCTACAGGATAAGCACTGACCCGGGCCTGGGCCCCAGCATCCCCCAGAAGAACACAGTGGATCACACACTTTGCCCTCTGCCACTGGAAAAGAAGGGACAGATTAGAAGAAAAATCTGAGGACTCTCAGGAAGTCCTCTCCCGACCCCTCTCATCAATGCTTCTACCCTCACACGCCCTTCCTCCTTGGCTCCATCCCACATCCCTACTCCCACTTGAAGACCACTCAGTCCCAGTCCCTCTCATGTCCCTGACCACCTGTTCTCATCCCGGTCAGCTTTTCTCTTACTGCAGTCTCTGCGAGGCCGATTATGCTTGATGTCGAGTCTCTCCTCTAAAGGCCCCCGAAGCAGCCTGGTCCAGTTCAGAGAGTGGTGGTAGCAGAGCTGCCTGTTGGCACTTATATAGATACGCCCGGCACTGATTTCCTTCAGGGATCGGAGGCCCAGAGATGTGACGTTCAAATTCTTCATGATCAACAAGGAGAAGCCCCGGCTGAGAATAATAAGACCGAATGAGAAGGCAAACTACAAAGGGATTCATTTTTACTCAACAAATTTGCTCTAAGACCAGTGGTGAGAGAGTCCACCTTTTCTGGAGGTTGTTCTTAAAGAAATATATTTATTTTAATTTAATTGTGTGTGTGTGTGTGTGTGTGTGTGTGTGTGTGTACACATGAGTGCAGCTACTCTGGGAAGAAGGGAACAGATCCTCTGGAGCTGGAGTTACAGGTAGGGTTAGCAAACTGAACTCACTTTGTGAAGAGCAGTATGTCCTGTTAATTACCCAGCCCCAGGGCCTTTTTTTTTTCTTTTCTTTCATTATGTAGCCCCAGCTGGCTTAGAACTAACTCACTATTGTGGACCAGGCTGGAGTTGAACCCACATATCTGTCTGCTTCTGTCTCCTGAGTGCTGGGATTAAGCATGTCCTACCATGCCAAGTAGGTTTGTTTGGAAAGGAGGTCTTACCATTTGTTTTGTGTTCTCTCTCTCTCTCTCTCTCTCTCTCTCTCTCTCTCTCTCTCCCTCCCTCCCTCCCCCTCTCTCGGGCTTTTTTGAGACAGGGTCTCCCTATAGTCCCAGCTGTCCTGGAACTCACCATGTAGACCAGGCTGGCCTTGAACTCACAGAGATCTGCCTGCCTCTGCCTTCTTAGTACTGGAATTAAAGGTGTGCGCCACTACACCCAGCTGCTTACAGTTTTTGAGGCAGGCCTGGAACTCACGATGTAGCCTGGGGCACCCTTGAACTTGCTCTGACCTCCTGTTTCAGGTTCCTCAGTGATACTATTGCAGCACCACCCTTTGCTTTCCCCTCATTTTTATATTTTCCCCATAAAGCTAGCAGATCCTTGGGGCCTGCTCAGTAAGAAAGTGCACCGCGTTTCACAAAAGGGTGCCCTTCTCCCTCTCTGGAGCTCCCCCGACCCCCATATCCCTTACTCACTTGTAAAGGCTTCTGCCCCCAATGGTTGTCAGGTTGGAAAAAACACTGAAGTTGTGCATATGCGGAGGCCAGGACTGGATGTTCAGGTACCCTGAAGGGTGAAGAGAGGCTTATGGGCGAGAGTCCCCTCCCTTCCTCAGGTTCTCTGTTGACCTGACTCCCCTGTTCCTTGGGATATGATTTTTCTTAAACCATTTAACTTTTTTTAATTTTTTTTTGTCTTTTTGAGACAGAGTCTCCCTTTAGTCCCAACTGGCCTGGAGCTAGCTATGTAGACCAGGCTGGCCTTGAACTAACACATCCACCTACCTCTACCTTCCAAGTGCTGGGATTAAAGGCATGTGCCACCATGCCTGGCTTTTTTTTTTTTTTTTGCATGTGTATGAATGTACTGTCTGTATGTAGGTTGGTGCACCCATGTTATGCAATGCTGCAGAGGTCAGAAGAGGGTGTCAGATTCCCCTGGAACTGGAGTTAAAGACGGTTCTCGGCCGCCATGTGGGTGCTGGGGATCGAACCCGGGTCCTCTGTAAGAGCAGTCGGCGCTCTTAACCGCTAGGCCATCTCTCCAGCCCCTATTTTAATTTTTATTTATTTCTGTATGTGTACGAATGTACTGTCTGCATGCAGGTCTGTGCACCCGTGTCGTGCAATGCCGCGGAGGTCAGAAGAGGGTGTCGGATTCCCCTGGAACTGGAGTTCTCCTGGAATTGGAGTTTCAGATGGTTCTCGGCCGCCATGTGGGTGCTGGGGATCGAACCCGGGTCCTCTGTAAGAGCAGTCGGCGCTCTTAACCGCTAGGCCATCTCTCCAGCCCCTATTTATTTATATATTTTTTTAATTTTTATTTATTTTATTATTTATTTTTTTTAATTTTTTTTATTTATTTCTGTTTGTGTACGAATGTACTGTCTGCATGCAAGTCTGTGCACCCGTGTCGTGCAATGCCGCGGAGGTCAGAAGAGGGTCTCAGATTCCCCTGGAACTGGAGTTCTCCTGGAATTGGAGTTAAAGACGGTTCTTAGCCGCCATGTGGGTGCTGGGGATCGAACCCGGGTCCTCTGCAAGAGCATCGGTGCTCTTAACTGCTAGGCTATCTCTCCAGCCCCAATTTTTATTTATTTTTTATGTGTATGAATGTACTGTCTGCATGTAGGCTTGTGCACCCATGCAAAGCCAAGGAGGTCAGAAGAGGGTGTCGGATTCCCCCGGAACTGGAGTTAAAGACGGTTCTCAGCCGCCATGTGGGTGCTGGGGATCGAACCCGGGTCCTCTGTAAGAGCAGTCGGCGCTCTTAACCGCTAGGCCATCTCTCCAGCCCCACCCCTATTTATTTTTGTATGTGTATGAATGTATTGTCTGCATGCAAGTCTGTGCACCCGTGTCGTACAATGCCGCGGAGGTCAGAAGAGGTTCTCAGATTCCCCTGGAACTGGAGTTCTCCTGGAATTGGAGTTAAAGACGGTTCTTAGCCGCCATGTGGGTGCTGGGGATCGAACCCGGGTCCTCTGCAAGAGCATCGGTGCTCTTAACTGCTAGGCTATCTCTCCAGCCCCAATTTTTATTTATTTTTTATGTGTATGAATGTACTGTCTGCATGTAGGCTTGTGCACCCATGCAAAGCCAAGGAGGTCAGAAGAGGGTGTCGGATTCCCCCGGAACTGGAGTTAAAGACAGTTCTCAGCTGCTATGTGGGTGCTGGGGATTGAACCCGGGTCCTCTGCAAGAGCAGTCGGCAGTATTAACAGCTAGGCCATCTCTCCAGCCCAATGTCAATTATTCTTTTCAGTGCTGGGGATCAAACCAGAGCCTGTACATGCTAAGCAAGCTGCTTTGTTATTGAACTATATCCCAGTCTGCCTACGTTTGGCTTTTAAATACCATTCTTCATCCAAAAGAAACAGAACTCTTTAGAAATGTCTGTGGTGAGAAAACATAAATATATAGGCTGGGAGCAGCTTGTGCCAAAAAGTAAAGAAATGCTCCAGGGCTGGCAGGATGGCATGGCAGGTAGAGAGTGCTCACCACGCAAGCCTGCCAACCAGAGTTCCCTCCGAGGAGCCCATGGTGGAGAGAACCAGCTCCCCAAAGTTGTTCTCTGACTGCCACACATGCGTTCCAGCCTGCACACACACACACACACACACACACACACACACACGCACGCACACACCAAGAATTTAATCCCAACACAGGAAGAAAAGGCCGGAGATCCCAAAGTTAGAGACCATTCTCAGGTACTTAGTTCAAGGTCAACCTGAGCTACCTTAGACCTTTCTCAAAACAAACAAACAAATAAAAATCATAAGCTACTGAATAAAGTTAATTATTCACATAAATCAGGTCTTAGAATAGAGCTTAGTGGTAGTGTTATATCCACAGTATGAGAATGATTTCTAGCTGGGCGTGGTGGCACATGCCTTTAATCCTAACACTTGGGAAGCAGAGGCAGGCAGATCTCTGTGTCTTCAAGGCCAGCCTGGTCTACAGAGTGAGTTCCAGGCCAGCTGAGACTAAAGGGAGACCCTGTCTCAAAAAGACCAAAAAAAAAAAAAAAAAAGAAAAAGAAAGAGAGAATGATTCCTAGAATCCATAGATACCTCCCTAGCATGCCCAGGACCTGGGTCTGATCCCCAGCACTGGAAAAATTTTTAAAAAATAGGAAGGGGAAATTTTCCTAACAATGCCAATAAATAAATGCAGAAGAAATGACAGAATTAGGAAATCATCATTTAAAGTTATCTTAATAACTGATTCAAGCAGAAATCACTTGAGGCCCTGTGTGTGTGTGTGTGTGTGTGTGTGTGTGTGTAACAGGGTCTCTCTATGTGACCCTGGCTGGCTTCATGATCTTCCTGTCTCAGCCTTCTGACTGTTGGGACAATGGGCATGCACCACCAAGCCTGGCTCCAAGGTACTCATTAACTGCAGAGGGAAAACAGTAATTAACTTCATGGTCAAAAATCCCCTCAGATACTACCAAACAAGTGGCAAGAGACATCATGATCAATTATGGAAAAAGTCAACATCACCTGCATCCTTGATATGATGCAGTAAAATACATATATAACATCACTGTGTACTCTGAGCACCAGGGAGGTTGAGGGAGGAGGGTCACATGCTTAAGACCAGCCTTGGCTACATAGTGCAATCCTGTCTCAAAAAAACAAAAATAATCTTTAAACCAGGGGTGGTGGCGCACACCTTTAATCCAGCACTCAGGAGGCAGAGGCAGGTGGATCTCTGTGAGTTCAAGACCAGCTTTGTCTACATAGTGAGCTCCAGGACAGCTGGGGCTACAGGGAGACCCTGTCTCAAAAAGACCAAACAACAACAACAACAAAAAATAATCTTTAAAGAAAAAAAAGCACAATTTGGCTAGCAATATAGCTTAGTGATCAAGAGTTTCCCTAATATGTCTGAGGGCCTAAGTTAGATCTCTAGCACCTCTGAATACACAACAAACAAAAACAAAATATAAGACAAGAAAAACAAAATCAAAACAAAATAGAATAAAACAAAAGGCAGGTAAGAGCATGAGAGACAAAATTCAGGATTAAGAATGCCGTGCCGGGGCTGGAGAGATGGCCTAGCGGTTAAGAGCGCCGACCGCTCTTACAGAGGACCCAGGTTCGATCCCCAGCACCCACATGGCGGCTGAGAACCGTCTGAAGCTCCAATTCCAGGAGAACTCCAGTTCCAGGGGAATCTGAGACCCTCTTCTGACCTCCTCGGTGTTGCACGACACGGGTGCACAGACCTGCATGCAGACAGTACATTCATACACATACAGAAATAAATAAAATTAAAAAATAAAAAAAAAAAGAATGCCGTGCCAACTATTTGACCTTTACTCTAGTCATCAACACAGTCAGTCTCATAAAAGGTAAATAAAGGGGCTGGAGAGATGGCCTAGCGGTTAAGAGCACTGACCGCTCTTACAGAGGACCTGGGTTCGATCCCCAGCACTCACATGGCGGCCGAGAACCATCTGAAACTCCAATTCCAGGAGAACTCCAGTTCCAGGGGAATCCGAGACCCTCTTCTGACCTCCGCGGCATTGCACGACACGGGTGCACAAACTTACATGCAGACAGTACATTCATACACATACAGAAATAAATAAAATTAATTTAAAAAATTTAAAAAAAAAAGGTAAATAAAAACTAGCCAGACGTGACGGTTCACAGCTGTCATCCCAACCTAAGGAAGGGTGGAAAGGTCAAGGCCGGCCTGGACTACATAGAAAGATTTTTATTTCACTGAAAAAAAAAAAAAACAAATACTGTTTGGTGGATACCTGTGTTCTCTCTCTCTCTCTCTCTCTCTCTCTCTCTCTCTCTCTCTGTGTAGGGAGGGAAAGAGAGAGATGATTTTTTTAAGTGTGTGTAAGATGTTAATATTAGGGGAATTTAGGTAAAGAATATATTGAAATTACTTATACCATTTTTGCAACTTAAATATAGATCTAAGCCAGGTGTGGTGGCACACGCCTTTAATCCTAGCACTTGGGAAGCAGAGGCAGGTGATCTCTGTAAGTTCAAGGCCAGCCTGGTCTACAGAGTGAGTTCCAGGACAGCTGGGGCTACAGGGAGACCCTGCCTTGAAAAGACCAAAAAAAAAAAAAAAAGTAGATCTAAAGTTATATCTAAATAAAAAATTAAAAGACCAGCTCAGGGACTGGAGAGATAGCCTAGCAGTTAAGAGCACCGACTGCTCTTGCAGAGGACCCGGGTTCGATCCCCAGCACCCACATGGCGGCTAAGATCGTCTGTAACTCCAATTCCAGGAGAACTCCAGTTCCAGGGGAATCCGAGACCCTCTTCTGACCTCTGCAGCATTGCACAACACAGGTGCACAAACCCACATGCAGACAGTACATTCATACACATACAAAAATTAATAAAATAAAATAAAATAAAAAGACCAGCTCAGCAGATAAGGTGCTTCCTGAAGAGCCTGAGCTCAGAGTTGCATCCTTAGAACTTAGCCGGGCGTGGTGGCGCATGCCTTTAATCCTAGCACTTGGGAGGCAGAGGCAGGTGGATCTTTGTGAGTTCAAGGCCAGCCTGGTCTACAGAGTAAGTTCCAGGACAGCTGGGACTACAGGGAGACCCTGTCTCGAAAAGACCAAAAAAGAACTTAATTGGTAGAGAGAACAGACTCCTGGCCTCCTGCAAGCTGTCCTCTGACTTCTACACACTGTGGCACATACGCAACCCCCATACAAATAATAAATCTTTTTTTTTAAAGCAGGTGACCATAGGTCCCTCCTCTCTCACCTCACCACTTAAGTGCTGTCTAGGAATCAAAGTCCCTTTGCTCTTCACTGTTCCAAGGAGCAGAATTAGGGGAGACAGCTAGAAATCATGGAGAGGCATATTTTTTTTTTATTATTATTTATCTTTGTATGTGTGTGAATGTACTGTCTGCATGCAGGTCTGTGCACCCGTGTCATGCAATGCTGTGGAGGTCAGAAGAGGGCGTCGGATTCCCCTGGAATTGGAGTTACAGATGGTTCTTAGCCGCCATGTGGGTGCTGGGGATCGAACCCGGGTTCTCTGCAAGAGCATCGGTGCTCTTAACCGCTAGGCCATCTCTCCAGTCCCGGAGAGGCATATTTTTATCTAAATGTAAGGAAAACCTTCTAGAAAACTTGAGGATGCTGTCCGTGTCATTTCTTAGGATGTATTGGGTACCTGCAGGTCCTGAGGGTGGGAAGTGGAGGTGAGCCTTCTCTCAGGTCCTTTGGAACCCTAAGGCATCATGACTTACAGTTCTAGTCAGCTACATGTAGGGGAGATTTGGGCTGCTAAATGAACTGTGTGGTGGACGGGGCTGGGGAGGTAGAGTGGGGAGGCAGAATCTCTAACCCGTTGAGACCCGTGATGAGGAAGTCCAGGTTGCCCAGGATCTTGGTGCAGTTCACAAACCCATCGATGTTGCTTGAGTCCACCGTCTGGAAGCGGCTCCCAGAGCCTGTCCCCTCACAGGCTGCAAACACAAAAGAGTGTTGGGGGTTGAGTTGCCTCGCAGGAAAGGTTGTTTGTTTATAACTTCTCCAATATCCCCTCACCTTTTGGGCACAGCCCTCCACAAGGTTCACACATCTTGAGCCCATTTTTGTCTACTTCCATCTTGTCAGAAGGACAAGCCCTGACACAGGATGTCTGATCCACCACAAAGTTATCTAAAGGAAGAAGAGGGTGCCATTAGAGATGTGCAGCCCCGCCAACTGCTGAGACCCCACTAGCACCTGCAACCTTGCTCCATTCTGGATTGGGTGTGCCTCGACTACCATTCTAGGCTCCTCAGGTCTGTCCCATCTCTATATCTAAACAGTCTCTTTGCTCCCTTTCTGTTTTTGTTTTGTTTTTTCTTTTAATTTTATTTTTTTGTATGTGTATGAATGTACTGTCTGCATGTGGGTCTGTGCACCCGTGTCGTGCAATGCCGCGGAGGTCAGAAGAGGGTCTCAGATTCCCCTGGAACTGGAATTAAAGACGGTTCTCAGCCGCCATGTGGGTGCTGGGGATCGAACCCGGGTCCTCTGTAAGAGCGGTCAGCACTCTTAACCACTAGGCCATCTCTCCAGCCCCGACCTTGAACTTCTTTTTAAAATTTTTTGACTTATTTTATGTGTATGACTGTTTCGCCTGCATGTACTTCAGTGTACCAGTGCACGCAATGCCTGAGGAAGTCAGAAGGGGGTACTGGATCCCCTGGAACTGGAGTTATGGACAGTTGTTAGATGCCATGTGGGTGCTGGGAATCAAACTCAGGGCTTCTGCAACAGCACCCAGTGCACGACCAAGCCCAGTTAATGTGGCAGTAGAATTCTCAAACCCAGGGCTTTGTGCTTGCTAGGCAAGCACTCTGTCAACTAAGCCATATCCTGAGCCTCCTTTGCTCTTCCTTCCAAAGAGCCCCAGCTGGAAGTCTGGGGGAAGCAGCCCCAGGCACTGGTACAGATGTGATTCACTGAAGGAGGTCCGGTGGTCACACTTAGGTCCCCAAGTCATCAGCCAACTTAATCCCCTTTGCACCCCCAAATTTTGTCTAAAATCTTGAGTCCACTATTATTGTTACTGACACTTACGGGGACAGCTGGCGACACAAACGCCTCCGTATTGGTACTTGGTATGAGGGTTGGCTTCTAGTTGGAAAGTAAGCTTGTTGTACACAAGAGGCTGTGGACACCGAGGCACACAGGCTCCACTGTCATTGAAGTGTCGGCAGGCCTAGGGATGGAAAAATGCCTGAAAATTAATGTTTTCTATGTACCCCTATCACGCCCACTTCAGGGCCCAGGCTGACAGTACCACTACATACAAAGCAATCTGTGTCCTGCCGCCCAGAGCAGCCCCCTGCACACAAGCTGACAGTACCAGTACATACAAAGCAATCTGTGTCCTGCGGCCCAGAGCAGCCCCATGCACACAGGCTGACAGTACCACTACATACAAAGCAATCTGTGTCCTGCGGCCCAGAGCAGCCCCATGCACACAGGCTGACAGTACCACTACATACAAAGCAATCTGTGTCCTGCGGCCCAGAGCAGCCCCATGCACACAGGCTGACAGTACCACTACATACAAAGCAATCTGTGTCCTGCGGCCCAGAGCAGCCCCATGCACACAGGCTGACAGTACCACTACATACAAAGCAATCTGTGTCCTGCGGCCCAGAGCAGCCCCATGCACACAGGCTGACAGTACCACTACATACAAAGCAATCTGTGTCCTGCGGCCCAGAGCAGCCCCATGCACACAGGCTGACAGTACCACTACATACAAAGCAATCTGTGTCCTGTGGCCCAGAGCAGCCCCCTGCACACTCATCGTGGCAGCACTGGTTGGGGTTGGGCCCGAAGCAGTGACCATTACACTGAGGGGCACAGATGGTCTTGGTCACTATGGAAAGAAAGAAAGCAAGCATGGCATTCAGAACTCTCAGGGTTAAATTTGGAGATCATTGCTCAACCAGATCCTTAGGACTGACTCAGGCTTACATAGGCATGGTTACAAGAGAGTATGAGCTTAAGTTTTTAGAAGGAGATTCAAACCCACATGTCTGGCAGTCTTCTGGTCCAGGACCCCAGCATCGCCCTTTGCAGACCTCGTGACAGGGGGGACCTGGTTGGGAAGAAAGGCAACGCACAGGGCCATCAGAGCGGAGAAAAGCTTGCTTCAGTCAACAGGGTATGATGTCAACACACAGGCACCTCAATCCTAGGAAGCAAGAGCCCTGGGCTGTGTCCCTCCCTGCCCTGGGAGAGCAGGGCTGGGCTCAAGTGAACCTGTCAACAAGTGGTGGAGCCTCGCCCCCACACTACCCACTGGGCAGCTGAAGGGGAGGGACTGGGGCAGATGCCAGGCTCAGCCTCAGCCCCATCCCAGGAACTTGGTTCCTCCCAGGCAAAGTGAAGCCAGTAGACTATGTGCCTGTGAATGGGCAGGGAGCAGCCAGCTGGGTCAGGGCTGCAGGGAGACGTACTGGCAAGAGCAGGGACATGGTCCTGAGAGCTGGAGTCTCCCCTTAGCACCCATGCAACTTTTGCCCCTTTTCCTGGTTTGGTTGGGCTTCTGTGGTTTGGGCTCCAGAAGAGTGACCTGGTCCTTCCTGGTGGGCAGGCTCTTGGGTTTATGCCCTGAGGTGACTGTTCAGGGATGGTAGATTGGGCTTAGGGATGTAGTGGGGATGGGAAGAAGTCACTCCCGTTTGATGGGGAGGGGGTGGTCTTGACCAGGGCCACTCACAGTTTCTGCCATTGTCCTTCACCACTATCTCGGCATTCCGTTCCCTCACGATGTCCTTCCAGTCAATTGTATCCATGTGGCAAAGTTTGTCATTTTTCTCAATATAAACACCCCCTGAGAGAATCTCTGAGGTGGAGAAGAGAAGTGACAGGTCAAGGATAAAGGTACAACTCTTCTTCCATACCTTCCTACCAGTCCAAAAAGACACTTGGACCCAGGAGCAGGGAGTCCATGGCCCGGCCCACAGGTGGTCCAATCAGGCTCGTGCTGCAGAAAGCCTAGCCTAAGAGGAGGAGTGAGCCTGCCTCTTCAGACACCTGTCCAGATCCGGTTTAGCCAGTGGTGGAGGGGCAGGGAGAGCAGGACAGGTCATCCTGACTCACCCCCCCACACCCCCAGGCCTACCTGAGTGTTTTCCAACTGACTGGGACAGGAAGAGTAGAAGGTGCCCAGCTGGTGTTTAACTCTTACATTCATCTAGCTAGTCTGGCTTGGGGAGGGAATAAAGCTGAGATTCCAGGGAAGGAGGGATGTCAAGGCACACTCTACTTGGAAGTTCGGGGAACAGGCCACAGATCCAGAGTTCAGTATAGCCTCACCATCACATGAGGACCCTCCCCCCCAAACAGCTGACCCCGGCTCTTCCCTGGGGCCCTCTACTGTTTAAAAAGTTGCGGACCTTGAGGCCACCAAGGTAGTGGGTACCTTGGAAGAAACAGTTAGAGTGAGCAGTCTTGGGTTATTAACAAGGAGGTGCTTGTAGGCAGAGAGGTGGAGGGCAAAGCCAGAGGGCACCACTGGAACTCACCAGTGAGCTGGGTAAAGCGGAGCTGACGCAGAGCATGGCTGGAGTTGGTGTTATAATTCAACATGACAAAGATGGCGAACTTCCCGTCGTAGACCTGGGTCCCCCGTACCACTCGGAGATTAGGCAATGGTAGCGTAGAGAATTCATTCATGGCCACGAGGACATAGCCTGTCACTTCTCGGATCCACTGTGATGGAACAGATCATGTCAATGAAGGGGGCAACAAGGCCAAATTGCTTTCCCCTGTTTTATTTATGGCACTAAGGGATCCTTAAGTTTTCTTTTCTTTCGTGTGTATGAGTGATTGCTTCCGTGTTTTGAGCGTACCCGTGTAGTGCTGTGCCTGCAGAGGTCAGAAGAGAGCATGAGAGTCCCCTGAACCTGGAGTTAGGGACCTTTGTTAGCCACCAAGTGGGTGATGGGAATTGAACCTGGGTCCTTTGCTGAGCCATCTCTTCAGCCCTACCTTTTTTTTTTTTTTTCCTCTCCCCGCCCCCCCACCCCATCTCTGTACTGGGGACACAACCCCAGGGCTTTATGCATACTCTGCAAGCACCCTATCATGGAACTACATCCCTAGCTCTAAATTCTTTCTCATTCCTAATTTGGAGTAGGAAGCATGCGCTCACACTACTGTGTCACTTCTGTGAGTGAAGACGAACAGTAGCAATAACGGAAGGATCTAAGTCTCCCACCCATTTCTTCTCAGGGTCCCTCACACCAGGAGAGTCCTGGCTGAGCTCTTGCCCCATCTCTCTAGGTGCCTTCGGGTCCTCGGGTGGCCCTCAACATTAATCCTGCTTACCATACTTCTCGGCTTACATAGGAAACCACTTGCCCTGTCCCTTTCTTCTGGCCAGCCTCTATACACCCCTAGTTATAGGACCAAACCACAAGTTCCTGATTCTAGGCACTGTCTCTGTAAACACACAGTGAGTCTTAGGAATGCTGAACACAGTGGAGAAAGAGAAGGCATTTCTATGTGAAGGAGAAGGGAGAAACCAGAGAGGGAAGTACGGAGGGAGGGGCTGGGCACTCTCACCTGCAGGAAGGAAAGGTCAGGGTTGTGTCCTGTGAGCACGATCTCCAGGTTCCCCATCACCACCTCACACCTCTCGTAGAGCTTGTACAATGTCTGATATTGGTTTTCAGCATCACCAGTCACACTTAGCCCATTCAGAGTCCCAGGACACACTGTTCAAAATGGAGATAAAAAGGCTGGACACAAGTCCCCTCTCCCAAGACCCCCCTCTATCCCTACCCACTAGAGACAGACAGGCCCACCATGGCTGGGCCCTCCTCTCCCCCCCTCCCCATTCCAAATGGGAAGGTGAAAGGTATACCTTTTCCTACTAGGGTCCCCCGTGCCTCTTTCAAGCACTAATTTGGGCACTAAGAGGTTAACCCAGCAGGAAGACATAGGGGAGTTAGTTTTCCCCTCCCTAGAAAGAAGTTAAGCAAGGATCAAACTTTGATTGCCCTCTTCTCCTCAACTAAGGCACTTACTTCTCTGCCCCCATCCTGCCTCTCGCTAGGCCCAGGAATAAACATCTCTTTGGGGCTAGCACACAGCCCCTATTGTGTCTACAGAGGGTGGGATGGGGACAGAGGGTGGGGGCACTGCCTGGGGCCACAGTTCAGCCCACAATGAGGCGATTCTATCCAGGAGGAGGGGGCTGCCCCACCCTGCCCCAGACACCCCGTCCTCAGCAGCACCCCCCCATCCTCAAGCTTTGGGCTCAGACAAGTGACTTCACTGGAGGGAGAAGGCCTGGCAGTGGGGTGGGGGTCAATGGGAGCTTTGTCTGTAGAGCTGGCCGATAAGGAGCTGAGCTGGCGGCCTCCCCTTTCCTAAACTCTGGCTTCCCTTCTCACTACCTTCCCCTAAGCCAACTCAGCCCAGCTCCCTCAGCATCACAGGGAAGCTGTGAAGTGCTTTTCAGCCAACAGAGAAGTCTGGAGAGAAACAGAACAGACCCTCTGCAACTAAGGCTTCCTCCCAACTTCACTGCCAGAGAGATTCATCAGAAAGACTTCCAACATGGCAGTCCTCCCCAGCAGGCACTCTAGGGAGAGCTGGGGGGAAACAGTGGGGTAGTTCAGTCTTGGGCTTTTACTTTCCTTTGTGAAGATGGAAGACTATGGGCTATGGGAAGTGTTGGCCTCCTGAAGCCTTACGTGTGTCTTCTTTCCTCTGGCTCAGTGAAAGAGCACAGGGGGAAGGTGTGGAGAAGGGGGGCAGATACCACCTGTTCTCAACACCCTTCCCTGAGGCGTGGCAGCTCCGTGGGAAGCAGGAGGGAGAAAGAGAGGCTCCAGCCCCTCCAGCTACATAGAGACCCCTGGTTGGACCACTTGATCTTTCAGGTGCCACCCCCCCTTCCCTATCTCTCCAGAAAAGAAGCAATGAGGCTGTCCCAGCAAGGAGGAACAGAACGATTGGGCTAGAAGCTCCCAAAGGACCCTGGAACTCTAGGGTCCTTTGGGCTGAGACGAAACACTAGAAAAGTTAGTCATTCCTACAACAGCCCCACCCGTGTCCCCTTCCTGTCAGGACACCCCTCTTCCAAGTTAAGGTGCCAACACTTCTCAGATAAGGGAGGAGCCAGGCTCTCAGTATAAGGAAGTGGTATGTACATGTATGTATGCACGGACACTGTGCACGACTGGCACACAAACACGTACGCAGTTCCCCTGGTCCAGCAGTTTGCACTGGCTTGCCCCTGGGATCCTATTAGGAAGCCTTACAGGTGGCCTCTCCATCCCACCTGCCCACCGTGCCATTGCAGACTCTGTGTCTGCTTGCAAAGCAACAGTCTTACTGGTCTCAGTTACCTGCCACCCCGAGGGTAAAGTCCATGTTTCACAAACAGGGGCAAAGGGCCTGCTGGGCAGGACAGGAGTATAAACAACAACTCAGGGAGGAGCCAGGCAACTTGGGGAGCAGGGCAAAGGGGAGGGACTAGAAAATCCCTACTGTGTGCAGGACCTAAGAGCTCCAAGAGAAGCAATGTCAGAACCCTTGTTGGGTAGAGAGCACTGAGGTTGGACAGAGCCAGAACCTCTACCCCCTCCAGAGGAGGCCTTCCCTCCAATGCCACCCCCTCCACAGACACGCACAAGGGGACAAAGGGTCTATAGAAGGCCTGAGACAGGGCCGGATGCCCAGAGGCTGCAGGATCCAGATAAAGACAGAGACCCAACCATGTCTGCCCCCTGCCTCTCAGAGACGGTGGTGATGAGAATCCTGGACTCTTGGGTTCCTGAGTTAAGATGGGGGTGTCAGATGAAACAGTGATGCGGTCGCTCCACCAGCCCCTCCCACTCTGGTCTCTGGACCACCCCCTCCACCAGCTGGGAGTGTTCACATCTCAAGATCCCAGGGGCTAAATTTAGGCCCAGCAACTGTGGGGGAAGCACAGGTGGCTTCTCCTACTCCCGCCCTGGGGAAGGGGCCCTGGCTGTGCCAAACCCCAAGCTGAGACCTAGGAGCTGGGAGAAAGATCAACAGGACTCTAATCCCACCAACTCCTTATCCTGCAGGTATCACTGGTTCCACAGACACTGCAGGAGTGGGCTCCCGTGGCATGGAGTGGGCTCCCGTGGCATGGAGTGGCAGGATGGATAAGGAGCAAGCTGGGCTCTATGTGAAGTTAGGCAAGAAACTGAACTGATGGGGGACAGGCAGAAACTGGGTCTAGGAACTTTGCAGCACAGCCTGCTCAGAAAGTGGAAGAAGTGACCTCAGATTGGGGAGAGAAGTAGAATCCAGTAGTCCTTTCCCTTGTAGCCAGGACTAGGGTCTTATACTACATACTCTGGCCATAGTATAGAATATAATAGATGATTAATAAATGTTAGCTGAATTGACCTAGGTTTTGATAAAAGGAGGTGGGTTAAGTTGGGCACCAATCAACTTAATTTGGAGGGAAAGCAGGCAGCCAGCCTCGGTGGGGCCTCTCAGTCTGATGTCACCTGGACTTGGGCCCTCAGGTTAATCTCAGTCCTTCTCAGGGCAGTACCACTCACGGAAGAGGAGGTGCCATTCTTGTTTTTCCAACACAGAAAACAACAACTTACAACCCTCCCATAGCTCCGCCCTGTCGGCAAAACAACGAAACTGGGGGTTGCTGAAACCTGGGGTGGGGGAGGAGCGGGGGCGCAAACAGACCCTTCAGCTAAGAATCTCCACTTCCACCAGCCCTTCGCATTTATCGAGAGGTCCCTGCCCGCCCCCCCAAATCCCGCCCCTCTCTGCATGGCTCCCAGAAGTGTGAACTACCTTTCCCGAATCAACTTTATCACAGCAGACCAATTAGAGGGTCTGTGAGGCCCAGGGGAGAAAGGTGGGCATCCAGGAATGCAGTCCGTGCCAGGCCCGCACCGAGAACCGAGCCCGACGGTCCCCTTCTAGGTGATCCCAGAAGACCCAGGGTCGCACTCCGAGACCTGCACGTCCGAACCTCTACCCCCGCCCAGGGTCAGCGCGCATTCGGGTCGCGCTCCCAGGCTCCAGCCTGCTAGGGCGACCGCGCCTCTTACCTGCCTGCGAGTTGCCCACCTCGGAGCCCCGGGCCAGGCTGAGAAGGAAGCCCAGCACCTGCAGAGCCGGGATCGTCCTCATGATCCCAGCCGAGGGTGAAGGGAGCCCCGCCGAGTGCGGCCCGGGGGCCCCTGGACTAGGACATCGGGGCGACCGCCACCTGAGCAGTCAGAGTGAGTGGCAGCGGCGGCAGCAGAGGTTGCAAACTGCAACCGGAGCCGGAGTCGGAGTCCGGAGCGGGATGGCAGGGGAGGGTGTAAGTCTGGAGAGAGGGAGGGAGGGAGCGGAGGGGGAAGGGGGTGAGTCACGGCCGCGCCCCCTCCTGCGAGGCTGGAGTAGGATGGCTGCAGCTCGGACACCCGTCCGGAGCGCGCCCCGCCGCCCGCAGCTCGGCCAGCAGGGTCAGGAAGGGTCTCACTCGAGCAATTTCCCCAGGAGCTGGGCTCGAGGAGATCCAGATTGCAGATGCCCCAGGGCCAGGGAAAGGTAGCGACCGCGAGCGGGGAGCGCGCTCCAAGCCCTGCCCCCTGAAAGCTGGCCTCGCCCAGGAACCGAATCGCCCGACTCCCCTAGCCGGTTGGATCACTTGAGGGATTTTTCTCTCAGACGGTGACTATTTCGATTTTCTGAGTGGGAGGCTGTTCTCTAACCCAGTGCTCCAGCCACCTCAGTTTCCCCGGGACTCAAAGCTCATAACTCAGCCGCCCAGCCCGGGAACCCGAGCCCCCGAGGCCGCGTGAAATCGCACTGTCTCCGGCCGCTTCCTCCCGCAGCCCCGGCGCCGGCCCGGCCTCTCGGGGGGATTTGGCTGGGGGGCGGGGGCGGCTTCCAGCCTGGGAACAGACCCCGGAGCCCGCCCCCCTCCTCTCCCGGGGAGGGGCTCCCGCACCTGTCGCCGTCCCCTCTGCTGCCCCCCACGGCCGCCAGAGAGAACAGCTGTCTCCCGTCCACGCCGGGCCTGTGGCCGCGCCGTCCGGGCGGCCGCCGGTCCCGCCTCCTCGCGACCCAGAGGGGCACACGGTCCCCATCGTGGCACAGGCGCGCGAACGCCTTCCCGAGGGGCCCGTGGACGCGGCGCGGGAGTCCACGCTCGGCCAAGAGCACCGGGGAGAGGAGACGCAGGAGCGCAGCGCGATGCTGTCCCAGCGGCTCGGACCCGCGCCCCCTGGTGCCCGATCCGGTGCATCTCAAATCCCTTAAACTTGACATTCCTTGCCCAGAGCACCTATTTAACTCTGTTGCACCTTGATAAAGATGCCTGTCTCCGCGGGCCGGGACTACCATCTACAATCTTCTTTTTCTTTTATGCGTATGAGTGTATTGTCCGCATATGAGTGTATTCTCCGCATGTATGAGTGCACGGGTGTCATACAAAGCACGAGGAGATCAGAAGAGGGCATCGGCTCCCTCGGAATTGGTCGTTAGCCACCATGTGGATGCTGGGCTCTCTGCAAGAGCAGTCAGTGCTCCTAACCACTAAGCGGTCTTGCCAGCTCCCTCATTTACTTTTCTGTCTTTTGTTGTTTTATTTTTTTTGTCTCTTTAAATATTTTTTTTATTTATTTTCACATGTGTATGAATGTATTGTCTGCATGTAGGGTTGGTGCACCCGTGTCGTGCAATGCCGCGGAGGTCAGAAGAGGGTGTCGGATTCCCCTGGAACTGGAGTTAAAGACGGTTTTCAGCCGCCATGTGGGTGCTGGGGATCGAACCCGGGTCCTCTGCAAGAGCAGTCGGTGCTCTTAACCGCTAGGCTATCTCTCCAGACCCTTTTTTTTTTTTGTCTTTAAGACAAGGGTCTCAGCCGGGCGTGGTGGCGCACGCCTTTAATCCTAGCACTTGGGAGGCAGAGGCAGGCGGATCTTTGTGAGTTCAAGGCCAGCCTGGTCTACAGAGCGAGTTCCAGGACAGCTGGGGCTACGGGGAAACCCTGTCTCGAAAAGACCAAAAAAAAAAAAAAAAAAGTCAAGGGTCTCACCACAGACTGGGCTCGAATTCACAGTGGAGCAGAGGCCGGTGCTGGACTCCTGCCGACCTTCCTGCCTCTACCTCCCAAGGATAGGTGTGAGCCACCAAGCCCCTCCTGGTATAATTCTTTTCGACTTTTAAATTTTATTTATTTATTTTTTTTTATTTATTTCTCTTTGTGTATGAATGTACTGTCTGCATGCAAGTTTGTGCACCCGTGTCGTGCAATGCCGCAGAGGTCAGAAGAAGGTGTCGGATTCCCCTGGAACTGGAGTTCTCCTCGAATTGGAGTTTCAGATGGCTCTCGGCCGCCATGTGGGTGCTGGGGATTGAACCCGGGTCCTCTGTAAGAGCGGTCGGCGCTCTTAACCACTAGGCCATCTCTCCAGCCCCTCGACTTTTAAATTTTATTAATTATTATTGTGGTTGTGTGTATTATTGGGGTGGGGCATGAGTGCGGGGAGGGGTGCCTGTGGAGACCAGAGGACAACTTTATGGAGTCAGTTATCTCTTTCCATTTTTACATGGGTTCGGGGAATTGAACTCAAGTCTCCAGGCTTGAGTAGCAAGCACCTTTGTGGAGGATCAGCTATCTGGGCAGGGGATGTGCAGGAAGGGGGCTCATTCTCTGCTGGAGGCTCCCCTACTCTGGCTCAGGATCTGGGCTTTCCTAACCCTCCTGTGTAACAGTCGTGCTAGTAACAGCAACAGCAAAACCATTAATGAAGGCTGAGGCAGGACTGCAGGTTCAAAGCCAGTCTGGGCGACTTGGTGAGACACTGTCTCAAAAAATACCAAAGGGGCCATGCGTGGTAGCCGAAGCCTCTAATCTCAGTACTTTGGAGGCAGAGGCAGGTGGATCTTTGTGAGTTCAAGGCCAGCCTGGTCTACATAGTGAGTTCCAGGACAGCTGGGGCTACAGGGAGACCCTGTCTCAAAAAGATGAAAAACAAAACAAAACAAAACAAAAAAACCCAAGAGTAGCTGGAGAGATGGCTCATTAGTTGCAGAAGACTAGGAGTTCAAATCCCAGCACTCACATGATGGCTGACAATTGTCAGTAACTCCAGTTCCAATCTCCTTCGTCTGTCCTTGGAGGGCACCACACAACTCAGAGACACTTACATACATGCAGGTATAGCACACATACACATAAACTAAAAATAATATTTTTTTTTTGGTCTTTTTGAGAGTCTCCCTGTAGCCCCAGCTGGCCTGGAACTCGCTATGTAGACCAGGCCTTGAAGTCACAGAGATCTGCCTGCCTCTGCCTTCTAAGTGCTGGGAGGGACTAAAGGCATTCACCACCACACCTGGCTAATAAAAATAAATGTAAAAAAAAAAAAAAGAGGGAGAGGTGTGGGGGAGGGGATGACACACAGCTTAGTAGCAGAGTGCTTGCTCAGGCTGCAGGTTAACTCTCCAGAATCAAAACCAAAAACCATAAAAAGCATGTGAGACAGTGACATCACTGGGAACCTGTGACTTTCTCCAAATTTATCTACAGGGTGACAGTTAGGGAGGAGATCAGATTTTTATCCAGGATATCTTGTGACATACTGAGACTGGAGCTTCTTCTGGGTAGATTCAGACTCCTTTCAGAGCTAGGATTGCAGCTCAGTGTTTGCCCAGCTACTCTGGTTTGATATCTGACAGTGAGTAGGGGCACCTCCCAAGGG
This sequence comes from Rhizomys pruinosus, assembly GCA_009823505.1. Classification (NCBI taxonomy): domain Eukaryota; kingdom Metazoa; phylum Chordata; class Mammalia; order Rodentia; family Spalacidae; genus Rhizomys; species Rhizomys pruinosus. The sequence goes on from VZQC01008386.1 coordinate 3,361,223, forward strand.
GCGACAGGACCAATACTACCGAAGGTACTGAAGGGTCTCTTTTCTCACACCCAGACCAAAGAATTTCATTACACACCCACCTCAATCTAGTTAGTATCCTAGGCCCTGGTTTCTCAAAGAGAGGTAGTTTCCTTGTTCAAAACCAGTTGTAGGGCTGGGATGTAGGTCAGTAGTAGAATGCTCGCCTGGTACACACAAGGCCAGAGTTCACTGCTCAGTAAATTAAAAAAAAAAAAAAAAAAAGATGCAGTTACATCTACTCATTAGGTGGCTGTTTTTATTTAAGAGAAAGAGGCAGGGCTGGGTGTGGTGGCCAATTCCTGTAAGCCCAGCACTTGAGAGGCTGAGGCAGGAGAGATTGCTTCGAGTCTGAGGCCAGCCTGGTATGGTTTTGTAATGTGCCAGGCCTGTCAGGACAACACATAAGTGTAGCAAATCATGCAAAATAATAATAATAATAATAATAATAATAATAATAAATAAATACCCCCCCCATAAAAAGGAAAGGAAGAGGCAAGTCAAGTGTTCTCAGCAACTGTGCTCAACCTTTATGAAGCCTGTAGTGAATGCTGGCTGTGTCTAATTTCTATTATCCTCAGCCCACCCTCTCAACTAGATCTAAGACGTGTGTCTTCTTGGCCTGAAGAAGTTCATTCTTCAGCACTTAGGAAAACAGCATCCTAAGCATCCGGAATAAACAGAGCACAAAGCTGCCATGTCACTGGCTTTGTTAAGGGCTGCCATGAATAAATTAATTGAAGGAAAGGACGCTTTATGCGCAGATACTTCCTGTCCCCCCATCCCATTGTCTTTCTTCGCTCTTGCCTATGACTTTGGGGGGGATTTTTGTTTGTTTTATGTTAGTTATTATTTGTGTGTAGGATATATGGTATCACAGTACTCACTTGCCACTGTGCAGGTGTGGAGGTCAGAGGACGACTTTCAGGGGTTGGGTCTCTCCCTCCACCTTGCTGAGGCCAGGTGTCTTTTGTTCTGTTGCTCTGTGTCTTCTAGGCGAGCTGGCCTATGAGTTTCTGGGCAGTCTCCTGTCTCCACTTCTCATCTCCCTACAGGAGTGCTAGTGTTGCAGCTGGGAGCCACCCCATCTTGGCTTCTCAATTTTTCTCTTGTATCCAGGTTTTGGTGGGTTTCAGGGATCAAATATTCATAGCAACTCTCAAAAGTTCTTCTTTTCCTGGCACATGCCTTTAATCCTAGCACTTGGGAGGCAGAGGCAGGCGGATCTTTGTGAGTTCAAGGCCAGGCTGGTCTACAGAGTGAGTTCCAGGACAGCTGGGGCTACAGGGAGACCCTGTCTCAAAAAGAGAAAAAAAAAAAAGAGTTGTTCTTTTCCTTCACCATGTGAGCACTGGGGATTGAACTCAGGTTGTTGGGCTTGGTGGCAGGTGCGCTCACCCACTTAGTCATCTCTTCAGCACAAGAGTGGAGTTCTTCATGTTTATTAGGGAAAGAAAAACTTATTTCACTGATCAAAATGGGCTATATGTGCAGCTTGATGCAGATGGAGGTCCTGTAGGGTGTGTCTATAGCCCAAGCTGAAAGGAATTCCAGGTCGCTAAGCTATTTCCTATGCTTGCCTGCTTCACCATGATTGTGTGTGTGTGTGTCTGTGTGTGTGTCTGTGTGTGTGTCTGTGTGTCTGTGTGTCTGTACTCACAGAGATCCACTTGCCTCTGCTGCCTGAGTGCTGGAATTAAAGGCCTATGCCACCATGCCCATGTTAGTTAAGAGCATTGGCTGCTCCTACAGAGGACTGGGATTCAATTCCCAGTACCCCCACGGTAACAACTGTCCATAACTCCAGTTCCGGTGAATCTGATGCCTTCTTCTAAGCCATCAAACAACGCAAGTGCACTTACGTATGTGCAGGCAAAGCACTCATATACATAAAATAAAAATAAAAATAAGCCAGGCATGGTGGCGCACACCTTTAATCCCAGTACTTGGGAGGCAGAGGCAGGCAGATCTCTATGAGATTAAGGCCAGCCTGGTCTACATAGCAAGTCCCAGCCAGCTGGTGTTACAAGGGGCTAGAGAGATGGCTCAGTAGTTAAAAGCATTCCAGACAGCTGGGCAGGGCGTGGTGGTGCACACCTTTAATCTTAGCACTCAGGAGGCAGAGGCAGGCAGATCTCTGTGAGTTCAAGGCCAGCCTGGTCTACAGAGTGAGTTCCAGGACAGCTGGGGCTACAGTGAGACCCTGTCTCAAAAAGACCCCCCCCACACAAAAAAGCATTCCAGAGGACCCTGGTTTGGTTCTCTCTCTCTTTTTTTTTTTTTTTTTTTTTGTCTTTTTCCAGACAGGGTCTCCCTGTAGCCAACAGCTGTCCTTGAACTCACTCTGTAGACCAGGCTGGCCTTGAACTCACAGAGATCCACCTGCCTCTGCCTCCCAAGTGCTAGGATTAAAGGCGTGCGCCACCACGCCCGGCATGGTTCTCTTTTTTTATGAGACAGGGTCTCACTGTAGCCCCAGCTGTACTGGAACTCACTCTGTGGACCAGGCTGATCTTGAACTCACAGAGATCCGCCTGCCTCTGCCTCCTGAGTGCTGAGATTAAAGGTGTGCACCACCACTCCCTGCCCAGCTGTCTGGAATGTTTTTAACTACTGAGCCATCTCTCTAGCCCCTTGTAACACCAGCTGGCTGGGACTTGCTATGTAGACCAGGCTGGCCTTAATCTCACAGAGATCCGCCTGCCTCTGCCTCCTGAGTGCTGGCGTACGCCTTTAATCCCAAGTACTGGGATTAAAGGCAAACTCCACCACACTTGGTTTAAAGACGGTTCTTAGCCGCCATGTGAATACTGGGAATGGAACCTGGGTCCTGTGGAAGAGCAGTCAGTGCTCTTAACTGCTGAGCCATCTCTCCATCCCCCATAAAATATTTCTTTAAAAAATAAAAGAGAGGGCTGGAGAGATGGCCTAGCGGTTAAGAGCGCCGACCCGCTCTTACAGAGGACCCGGGTTCCATCCCCAGCACCCACATGGCGGCCGAGAACCGTCCGAAACTCCAATTCCAGGAGAACTCCAGTTCCAGGGGAATCCGAGACCCTCTTCTGACCTCCGCGGCATTGCACGACACGGGTGCACAAACCTGCATGCAGACAGTACATTCATACACATACAGAAGTAAATAAAAAAAAATTAAAAATAAAATAAAAATAAAAGAGAACAGGGCCATTGAGATGTCTCAGTGGGTAAAGGTGATGCCAGCCACTAAACCTGATAATCTAACTTGATCCCAAGATACATAGAGAGAACCGACTCCTGAAAGCTGTTCCCTGACCACCATAGGTACACCCCTCCACACTAAATAAATGTAAGAAAAACTGAAAACAAACAAACAAACAAACAAAACTAAGCTGGAGAGATGACTCAGTGGTTAAGCGCACTGGCTGTTCTTGAAGAAGACTAGGGTTCAAACCCCAGCACCCACATGATGTTTAATAACTGTCAGTAATTCCAATTCCAGGGGATCCTCTGTGGGCATTGCAGGACATACATCCAAGTATAACACTCATACACCTCAAATAAAATATTTAAATAAACTAAACTAAAATTTATTTGGCCTTTGTGACCCTTTCTATTGTTTTAACTGCTGCTGTCTGTTCTATTATATGGTGCTCTAGGCTTGTTTGCTACCCCAGAACCTTCCTGTAGCCACAAGGGATGCTACAACAGAAATCTATACAGAACTTCTTTGGTCCTATAATAATTTTGTGCACCCTGAACTCTCAACTCTGGAATGTCCATGAATCTACATAATCTCCCTGTCAGTGGAGAGATTTCTTTCTATTTTCTACAGTGCTGGAGATTGAAGCTCAGGCCTTACATATCAGACAAACTCTCTATACCTCTAGCTCTTTTTTTGATTTTTACTTTTGGGGAGGTTTATTATATATTTGGATTGTTTTGTTTGTTTTTAAGACAAGATCTCACTATGTATACCTGGCTAGCCTGGAACTCTGTGTAGACCAGGTTGGCCTTGATTTATAGAGATCACCTCCCTCTGCCTCTGGAGTGCTGGGATTAAAGATGTGCACAATCACACTTGGCTTTTTTAGGGATAACACACAGGGTCTCACACTGTAGACAGGTTTTCCTGGGATTCACTATGTAGAACAGACTGGCCTCAAATCCAGGCATTCCTCTTGCCTCAGCCTTCCTAGGTTGGAATTATATAAGTTCAAGTTACTGGGCTTCCCACTGCTAAGATTTCAACATTGCAACTTTTTTTTTTAACTCGATATTGTTCAAGTTTTTAATTTTGCAATGGTTTAAGATACCTCATTGCAAATGAGGGGAGACCCTGACTCAAAAAGACTAAAAATAAAAGAAAAAAGGAATTTCTATACAAAATTAGGCAAAGGGAAATATAAACAGGCAATGCATAATAGAGGAAATTTGAGTTTGGGATGTTACTTAGTGGTAGAGAGCTTAGCATGAAGGAAGGTCTAGATTCAGTCCGCAGTACCAGATGAAGAAGGGAGGGAGGGAGGGAGAGGGAGAGGGAGAGGGAGAGGGAGAGAGAGA
>VZQC01008386.1:3378950-3389134 GCA_009823505.1 Rhizomys pruinosus
GCTGGGACTACAGGGAGACCCTGTCTTGAAAAGACCAAAAAAAAACAAAAACAAAAACACAATAGCAAGGAGCTGGAACCAACCCAAGCGCCCCTCAACTGACGGGTGGATAGAGAATATGTGGTACAACTACACAATGGAGTTCTATGCAGCAGTAAAGAAAGATGACATCATGAGCTTTGCAGGTAAATGGATGGAGCTAGAAGATATCATGCTGAGTGTAGTAACACAGTCCCAGAAAAACAAATGACAAATATGGTATCCCTCATCTGTGGATGCTAGTGCCAATTACCTAATTGTATGGCAAGCTGAGCAACATTAATATGATCTGAAAACAACTGTGCTCTTATATTGTGAATCCCTTAAAAAAATAAAGGAAAAAAAATAAAAAAAGAAGTGTGTTAGGCAAGGACTTTAGCTCCTTGTTCTCTTCCTCATCTTCTTCTGTGTTTTATTCTGTCCAGACCATGTCTCACTAGAATGATCACATGATGAGGAATGGGGTAGAAAAATATTAAAAGTCTTATTTATTTGTTTGTTTTTTGAGACAGGGTTTCCCAGTAGTCCCAGCTGGCCTGGAACTCACCCTGTAGACTAGGCTGGCCACCATCTCACAGAGATCCACCTGCTTCTGTCTCTTGAGTGCTGGGATTAAAGGCATGTGCCCCCACGCCAGGCTATTGTCTGTAATGAAACTTGTATGTATGCAAGTGGTCCTAACCTAAGAGTTCCTCTATTTATTTTTCCTGAGATAGGATCTCATGTAGCATGTACACTTGCTATGTAGACCAGGCTGGCCTCAAGTTTACAGTAGTTTCCTGTCTCTGCCTCCTGATGTAATGCCTCCTGTCACTACAGAACTATGACACCATGCCCAGCTTGTCTTATCATATTTCTGCTATATGAGACTCTGTCTCAACGCCACCCACCAACTACCTCCCCACCCCAAAATAAAAGCTGAGTGCAACCAGATATGAGTTACACAATGAGCTCCATGCTAGCCTGAGCTACATCCTTCTAAAAATAAACGAGTAGGCTAAGGCTGGAGCTTAGCTGGGAGACGGTTTGCCTAGCACACATGAGGACCCGGCTTTAATCCCCAGTATGACATAAACTGGGCTTTAGTGGTACATACCTGTAGTCTCAACACTCAGAAGGTATAAGCATGCTGTGGTATGCTTGTATTCACACACATCCATACACATACACAAAACAATTAAATGACAAAAAAATCAGAAAACACATTTCTGGGTTTTAGAACCAAATAAAATAAAATAAGTGGCTGGGCATGTCGCTTCCCATCTTGTAATCCCAGTGCCTTGGAGGTAAAGAGAGAAGCATCATGAATCTGAGGCCAACCTGAGCTACGCAGTGAGTTGGAGGCCCCCTAGGCTACAGAATCAGACTCTGTCTCAAAAACAGGGGCTGGAAGCCGGGCATGGTGGTGCATGCCATTAATCCTAGCACTTGGGAGGCAGAGGCAGGGGGATCTTTGTGAGTTCAAGGCCAGCCTGGTCTACAGAGTGAGTTCCAGGACAGCTGGGGCTATAGAGAGACCCTGTCTCGAAAAAAAACAAACAAAAAAACAGCGGCTGGAGATTTGCCTCAGGAGTTAAGAGTGCTTACCTCTTTATCAGAGGCCTGGAGTTCAGATCCCAGCACCCACATCAAGTGACTCACAAATGGCTGGATCTCCAGCTCCAAGGAGCCCAACTCCTCCTTCAGGCCTCCATGTACACCCTCCCTATACATGCACATGACAAACATACATATATAAACAAGTAAAAGTAAAAGAAATCTTAAAAAACACCACCACCAGGAAAACCCAAACCAAGCAAAGATACTGGGAAGCAAATAAGGTTAAAAGAGAGGAAGGAAGGGGGACTGGAGAGATGGCCTAGTGGTTAAGAGCGTGACTGCTCTTGCAGAGGACCCGGGTTCGATCCCCAGCACCCACATGGTGGCTGAGAACCATCTGTAACTCCAATTCCAGGAGAACTCCAGTTCCAGGGGAATCAGACACCCTCTTCTGACCTCTGCAGCATTGCCGAACATGGGTGCACAAACCTACATGCAGACAGTACATTCATACACATACAAAATAAATAAAATAAAATAAATAAAAAAGCACAGTAGTTAAAAACTAAAAACCTCCTTAAAAAAAAAAAAGAGGAAGGAAGGACAAGATGGCCTGGAACTCAGCAATCCTCCTGCCTCAGCTTCTTGAGTGCTGGGATCACAGGCATGAGCTGCTGTGCTGGCTTCCTTTTCTCCTTTGTAACAACCCTCTAGATTTTTGAAGGTATCTTTAGCTTCCCGTTAGTTTTCTTTATCCAGCTAAATGTTTCTAGGTCTTTTCATTATTCATCAAGTGACTTAGTTCACAATCCCTCCTCTGTTACCCTGGCCTCTTTTGGCTGTACCTGGTCCAGGGTGTCAATGTGTGTAGTCTAGGAGTGAATATCAGATTATACGTGGTACTATCATTTAGCATGCCTGAACACTGTCTATTAATGAAGCCAAAGAGTGATTGAGTGACCCAGCAATTACAGTCTTGAGCTGATAGCCAAGGTAAATAAGTCCTCACCAAAATTTGTACATGATTTTGTGGGATTTTTTTTAATTTTTTAAACTTATTTTGTATGTGTATGAATGTACTGTCTTCATGTAGGTCTGTGCACCCGTGTAGTGCAATGCTGCGGAGGTCAGAAGAGGGCGTCAGATTCCCCTGGAACTGGAGTTAAAGATGGTTCTCAGCCGCCATGTGGGTGCTGGGGCTCGAACCCGGGTCTTCTGCAAGAGCAGTCAGAGCTCTTAACCACTAGGCCATCTCTCTAGCCCTGGGACTTTTCTTTTTTCTTTTTTTGTTTTAGCGCTACTGGAGATTAAATCTAGGGCTTTGTACATGCTGGTCAAGAATTATACCACTGAACTACATCCCCAGGATGAATTATTCATAATAGCTAAGAGAGAGAAAGTACTCTAGGGTCGAGCAGTGGAAGAATGGGTGCACAAAATATGTCATATTGAGCCTTTAATCCTAGCACTTGGGAGGCAGAGACAGGTGGATCTTTGTGAGTTCAAGGCCAGCCTGGTCTACAAGGTGAGTTTCAGGACAGCTGGGGCTACAGGGAGACCCTGTCTCGAAAAGACCAAAAAAAAAATAAAATAAAAATAAATAAATAAATAAAATATGTCATATTGACAGGGTGTGTTGGAGCTCAGGGAGGCAGAAGCAGGTGGATCTCTGTGAGTTCAAGGCCAGCCTGGTCTACAGAGTGAGTTCCAGGACAGCTAGGGCTATAGGAAGACCCTTTCTCAAAAAAGAAAGAAAGAAAGAAAGAAAGAAAGAAAGAAAGAAAGAAAGAAAGAAAGAAAGAAAGAAAGAAAGAGAGAGAAAGAAAGAAAAAGAGAGGACACAAAACTGGTTTTTTTTGTTGTTTTTTTTGTTTTGTTTTTATGTGCATGTGTGTATTCCCTGCATGTCAGTGTACCCTTGTCGTTCAGTGCCCTCCGGGGACAGAAGAGGATGTTGGATTCCCTAAAACTGGAGTTACAGACAGTTGTTAGCTGCCATGTGGGTGCTGGGATTTCAACCCGGGTCTTCGGCAAGAACCACCAATGTTCTTAACCGCTGAGCCATCTCTCCAGCCCCAACAAAACTGGTTTTTGATGAGGTAAGCTTGCAGCCCTAGCACACAGGAGGTAGAGGCCAGATCAGGAATTCTTAGCTACCTAGAGAATTGGAGACCAGCCTGGGATACATGTGACCCTGTTTCAAAAAACAAAGAAAAGCCAGGTGTGGTGGTGCACGCCTTTAATTGAAGCACTCAGGAGGCAGAGGCAGAGGCAAAGCAGAGGCAGGGGCAGGGGCAGGGGTAGGCAGATTTCTGTGAGTTCAAGGCCAGCCTGGTCTACATAGTGAGTTCCAGGACAGCTGGAGCTAAAGGAAGACCTTGTCTCAAAAAGACCAAAAAGAAGAAAAAACAAAACAAAACAAAACAAAAAAAACCGGGGCAGGGAGGGCTGGAGAGACGACCTGGGGATTAAGAGCACTGGCTGTAGCACACTCCTCCTGAGCTGAGTGTTGGCCTCTGCACTGGCTGCTCTTGCAGAGAGGATTTAGGTTCAGTTCCCAGCACCCACATGGCATCTAACAATTGTTTGTAGCTAGGCGTGGTGGCGCACACCTTTTTAATCCTAGCACTTGGGAGGCAGAGGCCGGCAGATCTCTGTGAGTTCAAGGCCAGCCTGGTCTACAGAGTGAGTTGGAGACCCTGTCTCAAAAAAAGACAAAAAAGAAAAACAAAAACAAAAAACAATTGTCTGCAACTCCAGTTCCAGGGAATCCGATGCCCTGTCCTGGTCTCCACAGGTCCACATGCATGTGGCACACTTATACCTACAGGCAAAGTATTTGTACACATAGAATAAAAATTAATTATAAAAAAAAGGATGAGGGAGAGGGGCTTTGGAGATAGCATATTTGGTAAAGTGTTGGTCATGCAAACATGAAAACCTGACGTTAGTCCCCAACACCACAGAAAAGCTGACACTCTACTATAGCACATGCTGTGGGGCTGCTTGGCCCACTCAGTCTACCTGTATTAGTAAGCTTCCTATTCAGTGAGAAACCCTGTATCAGAGCATATGATACAAAGCTGGGCATGGTGGCCTTTATTCTCAGCTCTCAAGAGGCAGAGACAGACAGATCTCTGAGCTCAAGGCCAGCCTGGTTGACATAGTGAGGTCAGCTAGGGCTACATAGTGAGACCCTGCCTCCCAAAACCAAAGTGAAACCAAAAAAATAAGGTAGAGAATGATCAAGGAAAACATCCAACATCAACGTCTAGACTTCATACATACATATGCACGCCTTACCACACGGGGTGGGGGGGGGGAGAAACAGCTACTGTAGGGACCAGGTTTGACCTGGCTGCAGCCAGCTTTCTCAGTGGCCACCTTGATTAATCCCGAGTAACCCTGACATTCTCCATCTGCCTGCGCTCAGCACACTACAGATACAGGAAACCATTAGAGATAGGCAGAGTTTTGCAACCAGATCCTGATGTAAGCACCCGGAATGCACCTGTTTTTCTTTTCAGAGACAGCCAGGGTTGGTCCAGAACTCCTGTGCTCAAGTGATCTTGAGCTCGGCCTCTGGGGAGGTGAGAGGACAGCTCACTGAGCTTGCCAGAGGCCTTTGAACAACAGCTCGAGATAAAGCAGGCACGTTCCAGTTTGGATGAGAGTCATCTTTCTCCTGTCCACTATAGGAAGCCCCTCTTCTGACCCTGAGACCTACAATCTTTTTGCTACCCTGACCATAGTTCTGTCAGTTAGTCCCCAAGAAACTGAGCTCTGCCATCCTGACCCTGTGTCTGCCTCTATGCACCCGCTGCCTATGGATCCCTTTCCTGATAACAAGTGCATATGAAATTATAAAATAATTCTAATTATTTCAAAGACAAATGAACTTTGTTTATTTTTTCTGTTTCTTTTTATTTTTTTTAATAGTTTTTTTTTGTTTATTTTTATTATTTATTTTATCTTATTTATTTATTTTTTAATGTGTTATGAATGTGTACTGTTGCATGTAGGTCTATGTGCCCCCAGTCAGCCATGCCACAGAGGTCAGAAGAGGGTCTCAGATTCCCTGGAAACTGGAGTCTCCTGGAATGGAGTTATAGACAGTTCCTTAGATGCCATGTGGGTTGCTGGGGATCGAAAACCCGGGTCCTCTGCAAGAGCAGTCGGCGCTCATTAACATTCACTGGCCCTCTCATCCAGCCCCATTTTTTTTTTCTTGAGACACGTTTGTAGCCCAGATTGGCCTCAAATTTGCAAGCTTCCTGCTTCAGCTTCTTGAGAGTTCAGATTCCACACTTTGCCAGACTTTTGCCGGCAATGTTTGATCTTAGAAGAAAATGGAGTCAATGCATTTTAAATATTCAAGGAAGAATTTGTGAACCAAAGAAAAATTAACCTTCAGCTAAAATGGCCACAGAGAATTGTATAGCTCTGCTAAGTTAACGTGGGGGGAGAGATGGCCTGAGGTAAGGCGCTGACACTGCTTTGCCGAGACCCGGGGTTCGTCCCCCAGCACCACATGGCGGCCGAGAACCGCTGAACTCCAATTCCCGGAAACTCCACGTCCAGGGGAATCCTGAGACCCTCTTCGACCCCGTGGCATTGCACGAGGGTGCACATATTTGCCTGCAGACAGTACATTCATACAACATACAGCAATCAACTAAACTAATAAAAAAAATTAAAAAAAAGATATGCCAGTAACATAGAGGATACTTTCCTGAGGAAACACTCGCTTTTCTAAAATACTTTTATTATTTTATTTTATGTGTACAAAGGTATTTGCTGCATGTAGGTGGTGCTCCCGTGTTGTTTAATGCCATTGAAGGTCAGAAGAGGGCGTCATGATTGCCTGGAACTGGAGTTACAGAATGGTTCCTTAGCCACAGGTGGGTGGCTAGGAATCAAAACTGGGTCCTCTAGCAAGAACAATCAGTTGCCTCTTAACTACTGAGCACTCTCACGGATTCTCCTAAGAAATTCCACTAAAGTATTCCTTCAGGGCTGGAGAGCTAGATACCAAACGGTTAAGAGCACTGACTGCTCTGCCAGAGCGACTGGGTTCGAACCCCAGCACCCACCATGGTGGCTGTGAACCATCTTTAAACTCTCAGTTCTCAGGGAATCCGACCCCCTCTTTGACCTCCGCGGCCATTGGCGACACGGATGACACAAACCTACGTGAAGACCAGTACATTCATACACTAAAAAAATAAATAAATATTAAAAAAATAAGTTCTTCCCTTCGCAGTCAGGTCAGGATGGTGCCTTTGATCCCCAACACCAGGAGGTAGAGCCAAGAGGATCAAGAGCTGTGGCTCACGCCTTTATTTCAGCACCAGGAGGAGAGGCAGGGGATCTTTACTGAGTTCATGCCCGCCTGGTTTACATAACAAGCTCCAGGCCCAGCATGGGACCGTTTAGTCTTTTTTTTTTTTAAATTTTTAAAATCTTTTATTTATTTCTGTATGTGTATGAGATGCTATCTCTGCATTGCAGTTTGTGCACTCATGCGCAGCAATGCAGCGGACGGTCAGAAGAATGGTCTGGATTCCCCTGGAAACTGGCGTTCTCTGGAATTGGAGTTTCAGACGGGTCTCAGCGGCCATTGTGGGTGCTGGGAGATCGAACCCGGGTGGGTACGTTAGTCTTTTTAGCCTCTTGAGACCCTGTCTCAAAAAAGACAAAAAAAAAAAAAAAAAAAAAAAAAAACAAAAGGATTTCCATTCCAACCTGAGCTACATTAGTGAGTTCCCCCCCCCCCAGACAGCCTGGGCTACATACAAAAGACCTTGTCTCAATCCAGGTTATAGTGGCAATGCCTTTAATCCCAGACTCGGGAGGACAGAGGCAAGTGAATCTATGGAGTTCAAGGTCAGCCTGAGTACATAGTTGAGTTCAGGCCAGCTGTGGGGTCTAGGCCCGCGGAGACACCTAGGGAAGGACCGAAACTGGACCCTGAAGTTGTCCTCTGAACCTCTATCATGTGCTATGGCAGATGTGTGTGCCCTCCACCCCACTAACTAGCGTAAATAAAGAAATGTAAAAAACAAACAACAACAACCAGGAGGCTGGAGAGATTGAAGATGCCTCAGCAATTAAATGCACCTGACCGCGCTCTTGCAGAGGATCCGGGTTTGATCCCCAGCACCCACTGCTCCTAAGAACCGTCTATTACTCCAAATTCCAGGAAGAATCCAGTTCCAGAGAACTCTGCACCCTCTTCTGACCTCTGCGGGCATTGCATGACACATGGTGCACAAACCTACATGCAGATAGTACCAATTCATACACATAAAAAAGATATTAAAAATAATAAAATTATACAAACAAACAAACAACCAAACACAAACACACATGTTCTTATGATCTAGTATCACACAGGGTAGATAGTTTGTATGCCTTTCCTGAAGAAAGAGAAATTTAGCTTCTTTTTATTTTTTACATATTTTTTTATTTTTTTATTATCTTATTATTCTGTATATAATGCCTGTACTGTCTGCAGCAAGTTTGTTTGCACACCGTGCGTGCAATGCTTCGGAGGTCAGAGAGGGTCTCGGATCCCCGGCTGGAATTGGAGTTTCAGCACGGTTCTCGACCGCCATGTAGATGCTGGGGATTCAATGCTGTCCTCGTAAGAGCGGTAGGCGCTCTTAACCGCTAGGCCATCTCTCAGACCCGAAAATTTCGCGTATATATCTTGGCTTTGGGTGAAATTAGAGCCGGACGTATAGAAATATATATCTATTATATTATATATTATATACTTATATTATATGTCACAACATCCTACCACCCAAATATGCACCTGCTCAATAAACCGCAGGAATTTACCAAGTAAAACATGAAACTCGGGCTGGCAAGATAGTTAGCAGGTAAAGGCCTTGCTCTCTCAAAGTGGAAACCCTGGGCTGATCCTCAGAACCCACTGTAAGATGGCAAACACAAACCTGAGTCCCCAAATAGTTGTTCTCTAACCTCCACTGACTTCCGAATGCACGTTATAGCACATACACCCCCACAGGAAACATGCATGCACACTCAGCAATATAAAAAAATGTAATTTAGCCGGGCGTGGTGCGCGCACGCCTTTAATCCTAGCACTTGGGAGGGCAGAGGCAGGCGGATTGTGAGTTAAGGCCACCCTGGTCTACGAGTGAGTTCCAGGCACAGCTGGGGCTACAGGAAAAAAAAAAAAAAAAAAAAAGACAAAAGATAAAAAAAAAAAAAAAATGTAATTTAAGCCAGGCATGGTGGCACATACCTTTATCCCAGCACTCCAGAGGCAGAGGCAGGTGGATCTCAGTGAGTTTGAAGCTAATTTAGTCTACATAGAGAGACAGAGTTCCACTTCAGCTAGGGCTACAGAGAAAGAGTCTGGCCCAAAAAATAAAATAAATTTAATTTAATTAAAAAACTAAATCTTGAGCTGGGCATGGTGGTGGATGCTTTTAATTCTAGCACTCAGGAGGCAGAGGCAGGTAGATCTCTGTGTGAGTTCAAGGCCATCCTGGTCTGTAGAGAAACCCTCTCTCAAAAAGAAAAAAAAAAGCCCACAAAAAAAAAAAAACCCCTCTGAGATATACTCCCTCTCAAAGTAAAGATTCTGCCACTTGAAAAGATGGAAGAAGAAAAAACAAAACATGGAAGGAATCAGATTTGATGTAACTCTAATCCTTATACTCAAGAGGCTAAGGCAGAAGAATTGCAGAGTAAACCTCAGATTTATAGTGAGAATCTTTCTCAAAAATGTCAAAAAGAAAAAAGGAGGGGCTGGAGAGATGGCTCAGCAGTTAAGAGCACTGGCTGTTCTTGCAGAGGACCAGCATTCAGCTCCCAGCACCCACTTGGTGGCTAACATCAGTCTGCAACCACAGTTCCAGGGGATCTCACACCATCTTCTGTTCTCTGAGGGCATTGCATGACTAGGGTGCACTTAATACATGCAGGCAATACACTGATACACATAAAATAAAAAAATAAAAATTTTTGATTAATTGATTTTATTTGTTTCTTTCTTTCTTTCTTTTTGAGACAGGTCTCCTTATAACCCCAGCTGGCCTGGAACTCCCTATGTGGACCAGGCTGGCCTTGAACTCAGAGCTCTGCCTGCCTCTGCTTCCCAAGTGCTGGGTTGATCCCTTTAATCCCAGCATGAGGCAGGAGGAGCTCTGTGAGTCCAAGGTTAGCCTGGTCTACAGAATGAGTTTCAGGGCTACTGGAGTTATAAGGAGACCTGTCTCAGGGAGTCCCTGACTCAAAAAGACCAGGGGGGAAAAAAAAAAGTGCTCCCTACTCTTGGAGAAGACCCCAGATCAGTTCCCAGCATCCAAGTCAGGTGGCTCAGTTGCCCATAACCCCAGCTTCAGGGGATCTGATACCTCTGGACTCAGTGGGCACCTACACTCATGTACACACACACACACACACACACACACACTTATAAATAATGAAATAAACCAGGTGTGGTGGCCTTTGATCCTAGCACTTGTGAGGCAGAGGAAGGGAGATCTCTGTGAGTTTAAGACCAGCCTGGAGCTACAGGTAGATCCTGTCTTAAAAAGACCAAAATAGCCAGGCGTGGTGGTGCCTTT